>VYZQ01030175.1:15137-38158 GCA_013400655.1 Mystacornis crossleyi
TCTGAAGATTATTTGAGATGGAGGGGCCGATAAACACAGACTGTCCTGTTACTGCTCTCCTCTCTTTAGGAAATGAGTTTTAAGAACACAACACGTTACTCATCATTGCAAGAAAACTATGAATGACACTGTCATGGCTGCAGTTGTACCTGTACTTACCAAATATCAGCATTTCAGCTGATTTTTGCACTGAGAACTCTCTGTCCCTACTGAAAACAGTAATCCTCAAAGAAGACTACATCAGCCCTGACGATCAGAACAGAATAAGACCAACCAAGGCCAGGGAATGCTTCCCTGTACTCAAAGTTGAAGCAAAAAGGTTCAAAGGGATGGCAAGAGACTCCCAGATACTCCAACTGGCAGCAGGATTCCTCAATGCATGTGTAGCATCATGGCTTTGGAGGCACTGCACAGATTAATCACACAAAGTAATGATCTCACAGTGAAGTGCTGAGCTGGAATTAGAGAGATTAATGCTCAGGTCCCAGCTCTCAAAGTTCTCACCCTTGGGGAAGTCATATCAACTCCTGCATCTCACCTCCCCTTCCCACAAAATCTCCTTTGAATTACTGATTGCAGAATCTGACTGAAGATGCCAGAGGGAAAGACTATTCTGAAGGCTTTTAAAAAAATTATTATTTTTTCCTTAATACCTGCTGTGAGGCACTGTCTTGTTTAATTCATGATTCTTTGAAGAAAGACTTGCCATCTTAAGGGAATAAAACCAAATCTGCGTTATCTTTGTAAAAACATCATGTGTTTCTACCACNCAAAACTCAAAACTTCTATGAAGAATTTGCCATGAGACAGTAACTGTGTTTTGGTGGTGACATCTGTGCCATGCACAGCCAGAAGTGACAGTCACGACTGAGACATCCCCAACCACAGCAACCAAACCTTCCTGCCCACACTCTGCCTGAAATTGCACCGGGAGGCCTCAGAAATCCCACAGGATTCCAACCAATCTCCAGTTGCCTTGAAAGCGTAATTAACTGCAATTGCCTTTTTGATTTTATCTGCATTTTCTCAGGTTCTGGGCAATTTGGGAAAGCTCTCTGTGTACCTACAGGTGAGAATGCACACCAGTGCATGCACCTACTTGTCTGGAGCTACCAACTTCCCAGTGGATCTGCTTTTCTCAGGGCCTCCTCGGAGAATGAAACTTAGGGAAGAAGCCCATCCTTTGAGAAATTCTCTTTCTTATTCTGTACAGTCACTGATAAAAAGATTTCTGTTCCTGCCGGTGATAGGAGCTCAAATCAAGGGAGTGTTCAAGCTCAGCTTGGCTCCACTAGGATCAAGCTCCCTGCTTCCCACAAGGTTTCCTGACAAATTGCTCTCACAGGGATTTTAAAAAAAGATGCTGACCTGGCCCTTGTAGTAAGAAAGAGATTTTGCTTCCTTCTCCACATAAATTTTATAGTTTCCCCCCAAAAAAACCAGAAAGAAGGGATTCAGAGAAAGCAATGGGGAATCTGTACAGGAAAAAAAAAGGGGAAAGTTTGACCTGTGTTAAGGAGTAAGTGATACTCCAGGCTACAGCTTCATCCATTTTCCAAGACTCATAGAATCAGGGAATGGTTTCAGGGAATGCCCAGGCTGGATGGAGCTTGGAGCAACCTGGTCTAGTGCAGGATGTCCCTGTGCTGGAAGCAGATGGTCTCTAAGTTCCCTTCCAACCCAAGCCATTCCATGATTCTGGGAAAATTCTTGACCCTGCAGGGAAGGTTCTGAACTAGTTTCGTTCAAAAATACAGACTGGGTGTAGTCAACGGGCTGCAGAAATCCATCCAAA
This sequence comes from Mystacornis crossleyi, assembly GCA_013400655.1. Lineage (NCBI taxonomy): Eukaryota > Metazoa > Chordata > Aves > Passeriformes > Timaliidae > Mystacornis > Mystacornis crossleyi. The sequence goes on from VYZQ01030175.1 coordinate 16,933, forward strand.
AAATTAGAGAGCTGTTTCAGTCCCCTAAAACTTTCCTATTCAGTAGAAAATTCAGCTTTGCTACCAAGTCAGCTGGAAGTTGAGCCAGCCCAGGCAGGGGTTTGCCCGCACACCCCAAGGAGAAAGGCCGAGAACGAGGCATCCGAACACAGCCCGGCCAAAACCTCCCTGGTTTTATCATCCAGAGTTCCCATCCAGACCTCCTGTCCTGCTGTTTGCACTGCACACGGGTTTCCAAGAAATGTTTCTTGGCAGCAATCCCAAAAAACCCAGCTTCCGACCCGCTGTGGGAGCAGAGGCGGCTTCTCTGCAGATTTTGAAAGCTGAGTTTCCAAAGAAATTCCAGCATTTTTGAAAAAAGCCCTTGATTTTCCTAAACAAAACTACTTCTGTGAGCCTAAGGAAGGGCTGCTGGTCTAAGGACCTGGGGAAGGTGATCCTGCCCACATTCCTATATTGCTATTCCACGTTTTGCACAGCATCAGGGATGCCTCCCCACTACCCTTCCCGTAAACCTCCTGGGATCGTGGAAATAATTATGGTGGAAAAAACTGGGTGAATCCAGATTTTAGAAGGAATTTCCTGACTATGAGAGTGGTGACACCATGGCCCAGGTTGCCCAGAGAAGCTGTGGCTGCCCCTGGATCCCTGGAAGTGTCCAAGGCCAGGTTGGATGGGGCTTGGAGCAACCTGGGATAGTGGAAGGTGTCCCTGCCCATGGCAGGGGGTGGCACTGGATGACCTTTAAAGAACCTTTCCAATCCAAATTTTCTACAATTCCCACTCACACCCTCTGGGACAGATGGCAGCTGTTTGGTACTGGGTCTGTTCCTACCTCCCACCCTCCTTCCCCTCCTCCAGCGATGCATTTTAAGCCAATTTTGATTTGAGACCACCATGACCTCTACTCAGAAGTGCCACCAGTCCCGGGAGCACTATGATATCTGTGATCCCAAGCTTCCCAATTCCACAGGAAGAACCTTCCAGGATATAATCAACATTTCAGATCTACACTTTGAAGCCTTCTCACCTGTGCTCTGCAAACACAGGGTCACTGGTCTGCCAGCACTACTGCTACTACAACATCTGAGCTGGAATAAATGTGTGACATTGCTGAAATGGCTGACAAAAAGAGGACAGTAACTTGTGACAAGTGAATGTGACCCGTGCAAACAAAGCCCAGAAATCTAGCAATACATCTGAGTGGGCAGATTTGTATGGGCTTCGGGCATCGCTTTCCCCCCACGTAATCTGAATCTGAATGCTCTAGCCCTGTGACACCAATCAGGAAGTGATGGATAACAAAACACAAGCAGAAAAGGGTGCACAAGCCCTTCCAGCTCCCATCAGCTGTTTCATAACCCCTGTTTTAGAGACAGAAAGAACACTCGGCCCAGAATCTCTTTCCAGTAGCCCACAGGAGTCAAGAGGTTCCTGGTACGATGGACAACTCTGACACTCCAGATCCTACCTAGAATCCCACGTGATCTGAGACAGCTGAACAAGCCCCATGACCTCAGCGTGGACCTTGCAGTCTTATTCCAAAATGGCTTTGCTGAAGAAGCTGCTGTTTTAATCCAAATTTTAATCTGATTTTGCTGCAAAAGGAGGTGCTGAGGGACTATTTCACTTCAGCCAGCAGTCACATCCACATGGGGCTTCATCGTGCAAGACAAACCACTCACACACAAGCAGTTTTGCTGGGACCATCTCACCTGGCCAGTCACAGCACTGGCCACGGTGATCAGCCCACAGCCACTCCTCTTCATGTGGGCTCAGGCACATCCTGCCGATCCCAGCAGCTTCAGGATTCCAGCTGGCCACTGAATTCGAACCCCAAACAGCTCAGAAGCCCTCATAAGCACATCTAAGCTCTTGCTTCTCTATAAAATCCTTTTCTTATACCAGCAAAAACTGAAAAATAAATGGAGTTTAGGCTATTAATATTTACACTGAGCATCATACATGAATCCCTTCTGAGACTTCAATCTCATTGAACTTAATTCTTAATGGGATCAGATATGGAGAAAGCAGGCACCTGTCTTTCTCCTAGGACAGGTGGCCACTTCTCAGTAAATTAAAATCAGAGGATATCCTGAGCTGGAAGGGACCCACAAGCATCATCCAAGTCCAACTCCTGGCCCTGCACAGGGCAACCCTAATTACTGGGATTCATTCAGCTGTTGATCTCAACAGGAGTTTTTCCCCAAATCANACACCAATCAGGAAGTGATGGATAACAAAACACAAGCAGAAAAGGGTGCACAAGCCCTTCCAGCTCCCATCAGCTGTTTCATAACCCCTGTTTTAGAGAGAGAAAAAACACTCGGCCCAGAATCTCTTTCCAGTAGCCCACAGGAGTCAAGAGGTTCCTGGTACGATGGACAACTCTGACACTCCAGATCCTACCTAGAATCCCACGTGATCTGAGACAGCTGAACAAGCCCCATGACCTCAGCGTGGACCTTGCAGTCTTATTCCAAAATGGCTTTGCTGAAGAAGCTGCTGTTTTAATCCAAATTTTAATCTGATTTTGCTGCAAAAGGAGGTGCTGAGGGACTATTTCACTTCAGCCAGCAGTCACATCCACATGGGGCTTCATCGTGCAAGACAAACCACTCACACACAAGCAGTTTTGCTGGGACCATCTCACCTGGCCAGTCACAGCACTGGCCACGGTGATCAGCCCACAGCCACTCCTCTTCATGTGGGCTCAGGCACATCCTGCCGATCCCAGCAGCTTCAGGATTCCAGCTGGCCACTGAATTCGAACCCCAAACAGCTCAGAAGCCCTCATAAGCACATCTAAGCTCTTGCTTCTCTATAAAATCCTTTTCTTATACCAGCAGAAACTGAAAAATAAATGGAGTTTAGGCTATTAATATTTACACTGAGCATCATACATGAATCCCTTCTGAGACTTCAATCTCATTGAACTTAATTCTTAATGGGATCAGATATGGAGAAAGCAGGCACCTGTCTTTCTCCTAGGACAGGTGGCCACTTCTCAGTAAATTAAAATCAGAGGATATCCTGAGCTGGAAGGGACCCACAAGCATCATCCAAGTCCAACTCCTGGCCCTGCACAGGGCAACCCTAATTACTGGGATTCATTCAGCTGTTGATCTCAACAGGAGTTTTTCCCCAAATCAAAAAGTGAGCAAAAAAAAAAAAAAAAGGGACTTAAAAATACACGTAGCAAAACACAACATGAGATTCAGTGAAGCACAGAGAGGAACACACACAAACAGATCTGAAACTCACTGCTAAGTATTGCACAGATTCCAAGGGAAGGATTTAGTCAACCCTAAAAGTTAGGGTTGGCTTCAGTTTGGCACCGAGGTATCAAATCAGATTTGCAATGAGTTCAAAGAATTTTTATATGAAACCATAAATCGGTCATGTTTGTGAAGCAGGCAGTGTCGGCAGGACCCTGTGCGGAAGCTTTAAGGAAATATCAAACCACAAATACAAACTACTTCTCCAGACAGGGTGAACCCGTGAAAGCCACAGCCAACAAGAAATGCTTTAGGAAAAGACCTTGTTTATACAAATCCCCAGGTTTCACACGCACATCTCCCTTTGCTACTCCAGCAGCACCATCCCAGCACTGAATCCACTGGGGTTGGAACAAGTCCTCCGAAACACCCAACAAGAAATCTTACAGTAGGGTTTTTATTTTTAATTTTTAAAAGCATTCCTCAATCTTTTCCACAGGTCAGACCACGGGAAGAACTTCGACCAGAAAAACTTGCCACAAACTCCCTGATGAATGTTGGGTTTTAACTCACCAATGTCCTGAGTAACGCTCCTTCTTACTCCATAACCGTCCTTCTTACTCCATGGCCTTCCTTTCCTCAAAAAGACTCTGGGCTTTTTCTTTCCCCCTCCTTAATAAATCACTCATGCAAGAATTCTCTGCCCATCTGCACCAAGGTACGAGTATATTTCAGTCTAATACTAATTCAGTATATTTTAGTCTAAGACTGGTTTGTGTAGACAAGCGAAAGAAACTTAAGAAAAGCCCTCTCCAAAATCGTACAGAAATTGATGCCCAAAGTCTATACACCTCACAACACAACCTAAAGGTTTCAAAAATTAAAGATTCTTTCAAGTAAATGAAGAGAAAACACTGGATTTATCCAAGTTTGCACCAAAACGAGGCCAACACTCCCCAGTCTGAGAAGACTGCGCTCATTAGGATCGAACAAGAGAACGACAGAGTGCAGGTTTCTCTGTGGAGGACTGAGGGATGTGAATCCATGAGGAAGCTGTACACCCTGGAAACTCCAAAAGCCACACCAGCACCAGCTCTACACCCCAAACACCTCATCCACATCTCTACTGTACCTTGAAAGGGACGTTCATTCACCTCTGCGCCTCCCCCACGCGACGGCCAGAGCTTTTTCCGATTAATGCCAAACCAGGAGGATGAGGAGCACACAATCAATCCTTGTTAAGGCTGATGATTATTCTCGATGCGCCCTGGAAGAGAGGAACACCCAGTGAGTGGCTTGTGCCAAGACGAGTGAGTCCTTTCACACGGATCAGCCACATTAAACAAACAGCCTTTTTCTGCCCCAAATGCTTGGGTTTTGTTGTGGATGACTGCGATTGTCCCGTTAAACTGAGACTGTCCCAGCCACTAATGGAGTCTCCATATAGAACAAATTTATCCCAGTAATCCAAGCTCAGATGGAGGAACATCAGCCTGCAGAATGCGTGGAGATGGTTGAGAAGAAGACCGAAGAGCACAACTCAAGTTTCGGGGAATAACCCAAGTTTACATGGCTTTTTAATACACCAGCAGCTAATGAACAACACAAATGAGTGTTCAATTGTTCTGTTCTGCAGAGAGAATAAGGATCATACATCACTTGGCCTGAAGCTGGAAAGATCTCCTTTTATGCAAGATTTTACATCCAAATCTAGACCACTGCCTTAAAAACACCCTTATTTTGGGGGAGGAAAGTGAAAGTTTGTGGGCAGGAGCCAGGTACTCATCAGGTCAGCCAGAACCAGTGGGAAAAGAGGACAAACCTCTGGACAGCACAAACCCTTCTGGAGGCCTGGAATAGGGAAAGGTGCCTTCAAAGGCTCCTCTGCTCATGAAAACAGCCCCAAGGTGGAATTAGGAATGTATCAGTTAAAGCATCTACAGCAGTGAGAGTGGCTCCTCTGGAGCTGTGGGTATGTTGGCAAGGAGGAGAAGAAAACAATATTCCATCAGGCTGGGGGAGGGACAAGTGAATATTCCCTTGGCAACCAGCTTCACGGGACCTGGTTCTCTCCTCAGTTATTCAGCTGTATATATTTGGCTCCTCAGTCACTTTCTGTAGGACTCCTCCAGTTTTACATCTCATTTTCAACTCAAGTTGGCCCCATCTTCCACGTGCTGTGCAAAGCACAAACAGGCAAGGTGCATTTCTGTAAGGTCAGGTGAGTCTAAAACAGCTGAAACCACCTGTGCCGTGGGAACATGTGGCAAAATTAAATGTCCTCCTCAACGCAGCAAGAGAAAAGCTGATGCTCTTTGTTCTAATGCTTTATTAGGGCATTAAAGCCTCACACAGAGTGAGCACCCAAACCACCCACCCACAGCAAAGGCAGCAGCAGAGCGGATGCCCGAGAGCTCCAACAGCAGCTTCCAGGAATCCCTTAAACATCTGGGTGTAGGTGGTGGAGACTGCCAGGCTACAGAGCACCACTGAAAAACCAACGTCCCCACATCCAACATCCCTGTGAGTGTCCAAGGCCAGGCTGGATGGCGACTGGAGCAACCTGGTCTGGTGGAAGATGTCCCTGCCACTTGTCTTGGAATGAAACGGTCTTGAAGGTCCTTTCAACCCAAACCATTCTGTGTTTCTATAGATTTATTTTAAGTTGGAGAAAGGAGATACATTCTACAGGCACAGGGAAGGAGCAGCAGAGCATCTTCTCCCTCACGGTGCAGCAGTGCTCCCTGGACACCCACTCCACCGCTTTGCATTCCCCAACAAATAACCCAGCCTGCTCATGGCAATGTGGATTCCCAATCCGGCTCTGCAGCAAAACAAGCTCCCTCTAATTATCCCTCAGCCTGACGACATCTGAATGGTGGAACAGGAACATGTCAGAGACACAAAATGAGAGAGTGTGAAAACAAGCCTGTCTCCTTTCTCCGTTCACACCGCAGGTCCCAAGCGCACGAGGACTCGCTCCCGCCTGAGTCATTCCCAGCAACGCTTCACAACCACAGAGAATTCCCACGCAGGAGGCTTTTTTTGCAAAATTATTTAAAAATGAGAGGACAGCGAGAGCGACTCTGGGACTGGAAGGAGCAACAGTGTGATAAGAAGGATCGGTCGTGTCGATGGAGACTTGTTAGAAGTAATTTATATGCAAGTAAAACAAATATCCCCCCACACTTTTCCAGGAAAACGCCGAATTCCATACTGATTTACACGCTTTCCAATCTCACTGACTTCAGAGAGATTGCCTGTGGTAGGAATCACCAGGCTGCAGCCTCCCAGCAATAGAGTAATCCCTTCATATTCCCCCTTTCAAAAGCCCCATCATCCGACCAGGTGCTGTAGCTCAGACCCCATGAGCCAAGTTCCAGCCCTGCGGCAACACTGCTCCACTCCCTGCAAAAGCTTGGGAAGGAGGGGAAAGGGAAATAAAAGTCTGATGATGGAAATGCCTCGTGGAGTGTGGCTGAGCTGGGGGAGAGAGGCCCGAACCCTCCTTCCACCTAATTAAATCCAGATCCAAAAGCTGTTCTGATCCGAGGGCATTATGTATTTTTGTTAGGAAGGGCAGGGAGAAATTAACTCCTAACTCTGGCCCTAATCTTTTTTTCATTGTTGTTCAAATTCTCCCACTTCCTAAGATTTCAGCGTTTCCTTGTGATAAAGAGGAGCTCTGGCCTGCCAGCTCATCGGCCCCTTTTCTCCACGGCATCTGGGAAGATGCTCCCCCCAAGCAGGCTCTTAAAAATCACAGGACCTGCTTCTCCATTTACAAACATCGGTGCAAAAGGCAACTGCTGACCCCACTCTTTCGTCACAGCTGTTATTTACAGCACCACCAGCACACTGAAGAGATGATAATAAATGTTTAATGGTCCAGTAAACACCAAGGGCTTTATCTCCAGCCCATTTCCAAGCCTGATCAAATATAATAATCCTCTGTATGTCTGTCTGCCGCTTCCCTGGCTTCCTGTGGGATGGGAGGAGATGGACAGGGCTGCTCTATATCCAGAATATAGGGAAAAGGGGGTGAGTTATACAGACATAAATGTTTTCCCTGCTTCCATATTAATTCTTTGCTCCCACAAGGTCCGGACTATCCATCAACCTACTGGACCTCAACTTATATATAATACAGAAATGCAGGCAACATCTGCCTCTAGGATTCAATGCAGCAGTTATAAATAACAGAAATATTACACAGAGGAAGTGGGGAATATGTGGAGGAAGTTGAGAGAAGAATCATTCACTTACAGACTGGGCCAGATAAACCACTTCCTCAGATCTGAAATGGAAGATCTATTCCTCCTCCAATTATAGCTGTGGGTCCATTACTCAATATTCCCTCCCCATTCAAGTCTTATCTCATAGAGCCTCATCTCTCCCAGATGACACTGTAAATGAGTCATTTGACACATTAAAGTGAAGCAGTTAGGGTTTTATTATGCTATTACACATCGCCGTGACAAGCTTCCCTAAAGACCTGATCCTAAATCACAGCCCAATTCTGGTTTGGGAAACTGATCCTAAACCACAGCCCAGTTCTGGTTTGGGAAACTGGTCCTAAACCACAGTCCAGTTCTAGTTTGGGGAACTCACACACCCAGAGATAAACACAGGAGAAAAAGCCACGAGGACTCTGTAGGTGAGACCTCCCCATTTAGGGCTGTACCTATTCAACTCACAGGCTCCAGGAGCCAGACCTGTTCCACAGTTCTCCAGACCATGTTCAAGGTTTGGGGTTTTTTCCAGCCTCCAAAGGAGCCCCAAAATTAAGCCCTGGCACCGGTGAGGTCTTCTGATACAGCCAAAGCCACCTGACTCCACCAACACCAGCACTTCCTGGCTCAGATGATGGGAGAGACCTGCTTCCCAGTTGGATCTGGTCAGACTGGAGGGTCTTCTAAGGCTGATCCATGCAGAAGACGAGGGATCAGGGCAGGATTATGTAAACTACGGCTCGAGGCCAAAATAAAGGAGCCTGGAGGCAGGGCTGTCGTCAGGGCGTAGCTCAGTTGTGCCTCCACACACCGGCCCCTTCCCTCCCTCCCTCCCTCCCTCCCTGGGCCATTTTCACTCAGCGTGGCCGGGACACTCTTGCAGAGGGTGTTTGAAACTCCCAGAGCTGCCAAAAATGTCCAATTAAAGCCCACTGAGAGCTCATCATAAATCCACCCCAGTGAACCGCAGCCCTGCTCGGCTGCCTTTCTGGGCGAACCCAAAAATCGTGAAAGCAAAGACCTCCCGGCAATTACACCCAAAAGGTTTCCTGTCTCTGCACGAATCTTTGTTTGCTTTAGGTTTTAGCGGTAGATGGGAGCACAGACTACAACTTGTGGGAGATAGGTTATTGCCACTAAAGCAAAGAGCCTTTTTCCTTCCCCCCCTTGAACAGATAAAAGCACTAAAAATGCTGCTCTGAAACAGCTTGGTCCTGCATTCACAGATGGCAGCAGAAATTAGCATTATTTATCAGTGGCTTTAGTCACTTTTTAAAAGAAAAGCAGATAAAGGAAGACATGCACCCGAATTAAGGCTCCTTACCCTTTCTTTTGCAACTAATACTTCAAAATGCAGCAAGGAAAGAGAGTTTTGCAGAGCCTTAGGAAACCACACTTAAAAAAAAATACATTTACCCAAGAAGGAGAATGAAAACAAGCAGAACAATAAGAGTCACGGAAGTTTGCTCTGAGGAGACAGCTGGGAAGGTGAAAGAAGGAAGCAAGCAAGGAAAACACAGAGCATAAAGATAGAAATTAATCCAAAACAGCAGGAGAAGAATTATTAAGCCATTTTACATTCTTACAGCAGAGGAGATGTGATCATACAGTGCTGTTCGATGCCAAATGTAGCTGCATTTGTGCACAAGTCACACCCCTGCAGAGGGCTCAGCCCAGCCCTGCATCTCCTGAGGACCTTGATCTCCCTGCCTCAGAACCATGGAGTGGTGGAGGTTTGAAATAACCTCTGGAGATCACCTGGTCCAACTGCCTGCTCAGCAGGGTCACACAGAGCCAGCTGCCCACGATTGTATCCTGAAAAACGCTGCATATCCCCAGGGATGGAGACACCACAACCTCCCTGGACAACCTGCCAGTGCCTGGTGACCCTCACAGCCAAAAGGTGTTCCCAGATGTTCAGAGGGACCCTCCTGTGGTCAGTGGGTGCCCATGGCCCCTTGCCCTGTCCCTGGGCACCACTGGCAAGAGCCTGGCTCTGTCCCCTCTGCACCCTCCCTGCAGGTGTTGATGGACAGGGATGAGGCCCCCTGAGCCTTCTCTTCTCCAGGCTGAGCAGTCCCAGCTCTCCCAGCCTTTCCTCAGAGCAGAGATGCTCCAGTCCCCTCACTGGGCTCTCCCCAGTCTGTCCATGTCCCTCCTGTCCTTGGGGAGCCAGAACTGGACCCCGTGCTCCAGGTGTGGCCTCAGCAGTGCTGAGCAGAGGGGCAGGATCCCCTCCCTGGACCTGCTCGGGGAAGGGTTTTGTCTCACACAGCGCGGGCCACGACTCTCCTTTCTGGGCACATTGATGCCTCAGGGTGAACTTGATGTCCAGCAGGACCCCCAGGTCCTTTCCTGCCCACCTCCTTCCCAGCTGGATGACCCCAGCACAAACTGGTGCCTGGGGCTGTGTGAGGAATTGCAGGGAAACAGCAAATGCAGGAAAGAAAAACACTTGTAGGCCTCTACAAAATCTGCTGTCAGACAGGGAAGCTCATCACCAAAGAGCTTAGTTCAGATGAAGGACAAATAAAAAAAGGCACAGAGAGCATCATATGATAAATAGGCATCATTTTCTCCAGCAGTGAAGCCTGTCCTCGCTGCAAGAACTTGCCATTTCCTCCCAGCACAAATGGATTACTCATGGACAGAGAAGTCGGGAACAAAATTAACTCTTGGAGCCCAGTGTGTCCCAGGAGACGAGCTCAATCCCAGTCTGTTCCTTCCTCCACAGCACTCAGACCAGCAGCCTGGTGGCCTCTTTGATTGCTTCCATCACCACAATAATTACTTTAATTTTTAGCTTCTTGATTTTGGCAGAGACTCTCTTAAAAGCCAAAGGAAGAACAATTAAATGCGAGAATTAAGTGAAATAAGGTGCCAACAGGGTTTGGTGTCTGCCCCTCTTCCCTTAAGTGAGGTGGAAGATTAAGTGCTCAGCACACGGGCTCCTGAGAAAGCCTCCAAAGGGAGGCACCCTCAGAAGAGATCCAAAAAGCCTTTTTCTTAATAGAAACCATCTAGAACGTTCCAAAAACCCCCTAAATCCTGCAGGAGTGGCGGGATGGAGCCTTGGCTTCAGCTCTCACGTGGGCTTAGCAGGACAAATCCACTTCCCACACACCAGGGAGAGTAGCCGAAGGTCTATTCTGTCCTTCCCGTGGTTCTGAGCAGCCAAAATGCGAGCCACTCCTCCAGCAAGTACAGAGTGAGCTGATTTATGGACTTACCAAGGAGGGGAGTTCTGATCAGGGTCCTCTTTCTCAGGATTTTCATGCGTTTTACATTAGGTATTCACTGGACCTGAGGAATCCACAAGCTCTCCTGCTGCACACGACGCTGACAAGAGGGACCAGGATACAATTCCTTCCCTTTTATGTTATCACCTGCTCAGGTTTGAGTGGCAAGGAGGGATTCAGCACCTCTGTTCCACACAGCCAGACAGTGCTGCAGGTTTCTCACCAGGGATCAAAGCAATGGGAACCCAACACCTCCACCAGCAGCAGCTCAAGGAGCTCCCAGTGTTGGCTGCCCAATGAGCCCAGAATTCTGGGATCATGGTCCTCATCCTAATTTTTTTTTTGTTTGCCTTTTTTTTTTTTTTTTAAGAATATGGTCATCAAAAATTGTCTCTTGCTCGAAGGCTAACAGCTTCGAGCTTGTGACAGTCACATTCCAAGTTTTCTACTCATTCACAAATTCAAACGTCAGGCTGAGCAGATGCACCATTAAGTCCAGTTTCCTTATTTTCGAGAACACGTGTAATTACCCCCAACTTCAGAGACACAAACCACTCCTGGAGAAGTGACTTGTCAAACAGCGAGATGACAGAGGCAGCAACAAGAGCCCACTCACCCTGCCACTGGTCTCATGTCTCACAAAATAATTGCCTTCCCACCCAGAACTAAAGGTTACAACTACAGAGAGAATGAGTCAAGCTGGAAAGACACATCTAAAAAAATGGGAAAAAATAGAACAAAAAAGGTTTTATGAAAACATACAGGCGTGTGTAAGACAGGAGACCATTTCTGCTTTGCACCTTGTTTGCTCATGCTTTGTCTCAGCTGCCAACCACAAATTAAATACCTCAGTTAAAACTTTGCTCATCTGGTACCTTTAATACTTACTTAGTCACTAGAAACTGAACATCTGTTTTGCTTTGAGGCTTTCAGCAGTGACTCAATGTTATCTGCAGCGTTGGACCGCTGAAGATGAGTATTCCTGAGGTTCCCCCCACCCCACTCCTAGCAACCGGGCTTCTTGCTTTGGGGAGGAATCAGCTGACAAAGTTGGGTTATAAAATCATTACAGCTTGACACGGGTTGAGGAGGAAGCACAGGACGCAGAGAAATTTCATCCTCAGCTGGAAACAACCCGGCTGAGACCTCCACCAGCGGGTACCTGTGTCCCACAGCTCCCTGGGATCGATACACCTTTGGCTCCCAGGCTCTGGAGAAGCAGCAACCTCCTGCTGTGTTAACAGCCAGCTCGATAAACAAAACGCAATTAAAATGCCTCCAGCAACCTCTCAGCGTGTGCATCCCCCCCCACAGGCTGCGAGCAATCCCAAAGCTTTATCTGGGATTTAACCTCCGCTGGCTCCGGGCACGGCGGAGAGCTCAGCATCACATCTTCATCAGCAGGGAAGTTCCCGAGGTGGAGGCGTAGCTCCGGGAAGAGGATGCAGCAGCAGGAAATATCCCAGCACCGAGGGACCCAATTAACTGGCTGATAGAAGACACCAGCATCCTATTAGCAGGGTAGACGCTGTGCCTGCACAAAGGCATGCCACGCCTGGGAAAAGGACTTCAAGGATAACATATGCCGAGTGTGTGTGCCAGAGAAGAGCCTGGACACGGTCATCATCTTGTCCGGCTGTAAAAGAAGGGATCTGGGCAGTACCCAAGCCAGGCCATCATTAAAAGTCATTTCCCTGCTGTATTCACAGGGACGATCCTGCTGCTTCTTTGGTGAGTGGGAATTTTCCCTGGAAGGGCATCAGACAAAGCAAATCCAAAGATCTTCCCTTCCCCTCGCCAAATGGTGGCCATAAAGCAGAGCCGGGTGTCGGAAAGGCCGAAACTCAGGTTGGCTTTATGGGGTTTCAGAGAATCACAGAATATCCTGAGCTCAAAGGGAGCCACCCAGGGATCATCGAGTCCAACGCCTGTTTCACCATCTCCCACACCAGAGATGGACACACACAGAATCACTCAGGTTCTAAAGGACCTCTAAGATCATTGTGTCCAACCTGTGACCCATCACCACCCTGTCACCCAGAACAGAGCACTGAATGCCACGTCCTGTAGTTCCTTAAGCACCTCCAGGGACAGGGATTCCACCACCTCCCTGGGCAGCCCAGTCGTGTTTTATCACCTTTTCTATGAAGAATTGCCTCCTAATGACCAACCTGAACCTCCACTGGAGCAGCTTGACACAAGGGGTTCACTGAACGGGTTTTATGACCCACTTCACCCTTTCATACAGATAAAGGGCACTGACACTGAGGATTCAGATATTAACCTGCTGCGAGATAAAGGTTCAAAGGGAATCTGAGAAAATCCCTACTCCCAGCTCCCACCCCAGCACTTGAAAAGGCTTTTCTTTCTTTCAGTAAAATCTTCACACTCAGTGTGCCCAGGGGCAGCTTGAGGCTGTCCCAGTGTGCCTGACAGACACCATTTAAGATCTATTTAATTCAATATGTCCAACAGTAAACAGCAGCAAGTCTATGAAGCAAGGTCAGACCCCCACCAGCATGTACCATTTTCTCCCCAGAACACTTCCCAGTCTTCAGCATGGACTGTTTCTACCCAGGGATCTTTATACTTTCCTTCTGTGAGTTTATCCAGTCACCTTTTTGATCCATGTTAGTTTTTAAGCATCCTACAGAAAGTAGCAGCATAACATGCCCAGAGAAGCTGTGGCCGCCCCTGGATCCCTGGAAGTGTCCAAGGCCAGGCTGGACGGGGCTTGGAGCACCCTGGGATAGTGGAAGGTGTCCCTGCCCATGGCAAGGGTTTGGAACAAGTCGGTCTTTAAGGTCCCTTCCAACTCAAACCGTTCTGTGGTTCTGTGATTAACACATGGTGGAAAATCTTACAAACACTGACAGTACGCAGGGGAAGGCTGTGCTACCAGGACAGTACCATCAACTCCCAAAATTCTGATCCCCAGAGCTCACAAAGCTCCTCTGAGTTCTCTCCCCAAACTTTTTATGGCACTAACACAGACCACAGTGAACAAGTGCTGCCATGCAAGTCCCAGGGATTCAAACTGAGCTCATCAGAGCCTCTGCGGGCAGCGAAGCAGCAGAACTGGTTTGGAAAGGAGAAAAGGAAAGAAAACACAGATGACTCTGATAACATGTCTAATTAATAAAGCATAAACGAGACGGGCTGGTTCAGGCTGCGCGTCCCATCTGCTCCGGCTTCGGTCGGGATGGTTCCCATCCCCAAAAGCACCGGTTTCCATGCAGATATTCCCACACGCTGACAAGACAAAGATGTGCCTTCAGCACCCCGGCACACACGCTCTGCTCTGGCATTCCTGCACATCCCCATGTTCCTTTCTTTAGGAAAGAGGGATGAACAGCAAAAAATGTGAGTGCCTGGCATGCAAAGCACGGTCTGAGACACCAAGGCCGTATCCCAGAGAGCAAACACAAAAGTTTGGAATGAGTTTGCCATAACTTCACAGTCATCAGTCCTCCGTGACCCAACCTACCTTTAAAGCTTTACCCCGAAACAGTTAATATGTTTTATTCTGTTCTGCTTTAAGCGACTTTGCAATCAAGTTGTGTGAATTTCTACAGTGAAAATGCTGATTTATAATGATTTATTTGTGGAGGTGACAGCTCCCTAAGGTCAGCAGTAAGAGTTCAGCCAAAGACTCGATCTCTGCATCTTTCCGGTCCTCCTTTTGAAAAAAATAAGCAGAGAAGACACACACAGTAGAGTCCCAGTAGTGGGACACACCCAGACACTCTCACAAATGTGCACCCAAGCCCTAAAAGCTTCAACAAAAGGTAAAAGAGAGAAACAAAAGGGAGCAACAGGAAACTGGTGGTCAAGTGGTGCCGATAGTCCTGGTGCTTTCTGAGGACAGGCTGACTCATTCTCCCCAGCTAAAAACCCGAACAACACCAACACCAACACCAGTCAGCCTGCTGGAGGTGCAAGCTCCTGGTTTTTTCAGGTTTCATTGCTACAGGGTGAATTTAATGAAAATGGAAACCTTTCCTTCAGAGGCAGATAGGAAGCTATGGTCCGTTCTGGACAAGCTTCTCCTGTATCACTTCATTCATGGCCACACCAGCTGGTGGCACCTGCTCCCGAAAAACCAGCAACAGTCAGGCCCCAGACAATCTGTTCTATTATTTTTCAAAAAATGGGGTTGAATGAGCAACGTTCTATTGGGAAAGTCCACACCACACCTCTGATGACAGAGAAGAAAGAAACCAGCCTGGCGTTCGTGCCAGCCAAACGGGGAACGCCAAGGCTTTATTAGAGGGAAACCTTGAGTAACTTGGAGGCAAACAAGCTCATCTCCACCTGGGATGCCAAGATCCTTCCACTGTCTTCGTACTCAGGAGCTGTGAACATCATAAAGGTCTGATCTGCACTTGAGGAAGGACCAGGGAGGATGTGTCGTGGCAGAAGCATCCCTCGCTCAAGCCACCGGGCTCCAGATGTGAATTCCTTCAACACTGCTACATCCAACCCCTGTGGCTCACTCCAGCCCAGCTCCTGTCTCCACACCCCTCAACATCCAACAGCAATAAACAGTAGGGAGCTGCTGCTTGTAAATCACAGCTGCCACACCGAGGATGGTCACACATCGCAATGTCAGAGGAACAACAACACGGTGATGTCGAAACCCTGCGGCAGAGATTTGTTCTCCAGACTGAGAACTAACTGCAGACAGTGCATGTGGGTGGCTGGAACTTCATCCCAAGAAAGTCAACCAGCACAGGAAGCCTTAACTGCACTGGAATAGTCAAGATTTCAGGCAAACTACTTAAAAGCAAGCAGTTCTCCCCAGGAAATGGACAATGAGTTGTTGGCAGCATCCTGGAAGCCCTTCCTCTGACAGAGAGCTGGTTACTGAGGAATGGCCCTAACTCAGGTACAGGCACAAAATAAAAGGCAGAAGTTGAACTGGAACTTGCTGACTAAGCTGAGCTGGGCCAGGGGGGGCAGGGGAGATCCGGGCAGCAGCCAGCGCTCTGGAATAGGCACGGAAACAAATTTCCATGGGAGCGTGTTGCTTTAAAGTCAGAGGTATGAGATCATCTTGTCCCCTTGAGTATGTTGTTTCCTAATGTTTTGCCCAGACCAATTGCAAATGTCAGAAGCAATGGTTGGGCCTGTTGGTTTGGGGGTTTTTTTTGGACTACCTTGAGACCCCGCAGAGCCAGTCAAGGATGAGAATTGTAGACCCTGTTCTGTCTTTCACATTACAAATTCAATTACCTCTGTAGCCTGATTGCAGCGTCTCCTGTCAGAGTGATTCTGCAAGAGGCTGAAAGAACAGCTTGCCTTTCAAAGGGAGTTAGGAACATTCCTGCGAGTCCTTCCGTGCCCTGTGGTCACGTGCTGGTGAAATTTAAGAAAAGCATGTGCAGTCCCGAGGGAAGAGCATCCCTTGGAGAAAGCTGTTCTTACAGCCTTCAAAAAAGGATGTAATGAAATGCCCATGCAAAGCACAAAATTTCCTGGGCAAAAATCCGATTCTTCTTGCTTTTCAATCCTCTTACGCAGATTATGAAGAAAAAACTTCACTGCAAGATGATTTTGAGATGGAAGTGACAGTTTGGAGATGGACAGGCTTGCCCTACCTGGATGCAAGAGATGTGGGATCGAGCAAAACAAGAAATAACATTAAGGTCAGTTGGACTCCTCTTCCCGGACATGAAAGCAGTGAGCATCTTGGATTTAGCTCTTGGATAACTGCAAGTGGAAATTAGCACTACAAACTGGAAACATCTGGAGATAGGGTGTTAAACAAGATAGTACTGGCGGGTCACATCTGGTTCCCACATTTTCACTGCAGCCTAACCCGAGGCAAGAGTCAGGCACGCAGGGCACCGAACGGAGCGGGGAGTTCTGTGGTGGATGATCACAGAGGCCACTGCCACCAGCTGAGAGCTCCCTTTTCCTCACCTCCCACCCCCAGGCATTCCCAGAGCCACCTGTGCCAGGCTCTGTGTCAGCCACAGTGGGACAGCTCGCTTGCCAACCTGCCAAAAAGCCGGCCAGGACAAGGTGCCGCGCCAAGGCAAGCAAGCTGAGCCGCCTCACCACCAGACGTGGTCCAACACGTGCAGAAAGGAGAGAACAGAAAAAAAAAAAGCTCTCCAAAACAACACCGCCTCCATCTTACATCAGCTCACCCTTGCCATGAAACAACTCGTCAGCTCTTCACACCTTCCTTTCCTTCCGGCACCGGGGCAGCAGCGCTCCCTGCTCGGCCAGGGACTAATGGAGGAGCCAATGCTGCTGTGCCAGGGCCTTAAAGAACACCAAATTCTGGCAAAACAGGGCTTGACCCCCCCTCCCCCTTATTTAGCAGGAATTGGGAATATTAAGTGCAGATGTTAATGGTGGAAAAGGCACAGCTGACACTAAGGTGAAAGGCAGATTGTAGGACAGGACTGAAAGAGAGTAGGTTTGGATTGGATATTACGGATAAATTATTCCCTGTGAGGGTGGTGAGGCACTGGCACAGGCTGTCCAGGCTGTCCAGGCTGCCCCATCCCTGGAAGTGTCCAAGGCCAGGCTGGATGGGGCTTGGAGCAATCTGGTCTAGTGGAAGGTGCCCCTGCCCATGGCAGGGGGTGGAACGAGGTGGTCTTTAAAGGTCCCTTCCAACCCAAACCATTCCGTGATTCTGTGACTAAACCACGGAGTTCAGCTCACAGCGCGTGCTTTGAAATCAAAGATCAGAAGGTTTCGCAGATTATTATTAAACATGAAGCCCCTGCAGGATGTTTTGTTCTAGGAAAAAATTAAAGTACTGCTTCCTCAGCTGCCCATTACCTAAAGTGAGCTGATTGAGCCCCATTTCTGAGGGAATAAATCCCTTTTGGACCAGGCAACAGGCAACTGGAGTGGGAAGTGGTCAGCATCAACCTGTTCTCCAAGCAAGAGACTTCAGGCTTAGGGCATTTCAAAAGCCAGCATTCCTCAACAAGCATGGAAGCATCAACTCCTCCTCTAATTTCACATCTCTCCCCTTTTCCCTGGGGACAGCAGGCAGCCTGGTGTGACACAATGGGAATTGTGTCAGTCCCTCACCAGGCACCAAATCCAGGAGCAAGGCAGGCTTTGGTAAATGGGAGGAGGGTGGCAAGGGAAGGAAAGTTCATGGGAGAGAGCTCGAAGAGGACAGGAATATTAAAGAGTTTCAACTCTGCAGCCAAGAAAGGCTTAACAAATAGGCATCCTTTAGCTCAAAGCTGCTGAGAAACAACCCTGCCCCGAGGAAAGAGAAATCACAAGTGGAAGAATTAAGTGGGCAAGTGTTTGGTGTAAGCGTGATTTTGTCCACAAAGACCATTTAGGGGACAAGTTTTTAAAAGCAGAGGACGTTTGTGGCTTTAAGGCCAGACTGGATGGGGCTTGGAGCAACCTGGTCTAGTGGAAGGTGTCCCTGCTGGGAATAGATGATCTTTAAGGTCCTTCCAACCCAAACCTTTCCACGAACAGCAGCAACATTTGGGAGCTCTCTGGCACGGACCTTCTGAGGTGCCTATTCAATATTGCTGGGCTCTGACAAAATTCAGTACAAACGAGAAGGTTTTTCTCAAGTCATCATTTTCTTGTTGCTTCCAAAATCGAGACCTGCACGAGCTCAGTGTCTCCATCTGGCACATCTGCAGTGCTGGAGCTCGGGATGCTGCATGCCGTGTGCCAGGGCATGGGGGGAGAAGGGAGGGTTTGGCAGCTGGAGGCCAAGAGGGAAGGAGGAGACAATCCGAAAAGCAAGTCATGAATTTAGCTCCAGAATAGGATGGACCAAAATTGCGCCCGAAAATAAATTCAAGTGGCTCTTATTAGCAAGAACAGATTTAACCACCACATTCATTTCCAGTTCCTCTCATCCAAACCGTCATTCCCAGTGTTCCCCAGGCCTCTTGTTTCTCTCTGGAGGTAGATCCAAGGGCCTCTGCAACCTGGGCACAGCTCAGAGCAGATATCTGGGGTCAGATTTAGGATGGAAATGACTGAGTGTCTGAAGGGAGAACATAGTTCAAATGCTTTGAAAGCTTTGGAGTGTTTTATTCAATGTTTTGACTATTTCAAAGTAAAATCGGGGTCCAGTTTCCAAAAATATATGAAATAAAACCATCAGCAATGAGAAAAATGGATTCTAATGTAACATCCAACGCCACAGTTTGACAGAGTCATTTGTAACCACACATCAAGTGACCACAGGCAAATTGGGGTGGCCAGAGATGCTTCAGAACTGGCTGAAGAGCCACAAGAGGGTCACTGCAAGAGCCTCCTACGGGAAGGACACAAAATACCATCCTCTCTTTGGCAAAAGTCACTGTTATCTGAGAGCTGGCCCACAGATGGAACTTGGTAGCCCAAGTCTAAAGGTGGGTTTGTGCCACTGCACCTGTCAGAGGCCACGCAGCCTCCCAAGGCTTGACACAGGATTGGTTTGCCAAAAAACCCATCAAAATTCATTAATCCAGTGGCTGAACTCTGAATCTTCCCCAGAACAGAACCTGCAGGACCTTAAATAAGGACTTCAATAAGGACAGGCAGAGACCCGGAGGCCTGAGCTCTGCATTCCACGTGCTCCCTTGTGGTCACAACATCCCAAAGCAGCTGAGCTGCCTTTCGTCACCTCCACAGCAAAACAGTCCTCCTGGAAATGCTCCATGCCAACAGCCCAGTCCTGACAGCGAAGACAAAGCTCAAGGAATGCTTGAAGAGATCGGCAACAATTTCTGTAACAGGCAAAATGGAAAAAAAAACCCGTGGAAGTGGCAATCCTGTTCCTACCCTGGGCTCGGGATCTGATGGCAGGGCTGGAGGCCTGCCTGCAGTCCCATTTTGGAGGGGGGACATGGAATGCACTGCCACGACCATCCAGGGGGCTGGAAACAGCTGAAGAGGCACAGAAAGTGTTGGGTGTAGGATGGGACCAGTCAGAGCCATGATGAGCGTGGCAGAGATGACCTTTCCATGCTGGGTTGAAAACCCTGGAGTAACAGCCATGCACCCGTGGAAGCTGGTACTGCGCTACCACCCGTGTCCTTCATTAGTTAATTACTGACATTTCTATAACTCCACTGCCTTAACGAAGCAGCAGGGGAGGGGGAATTCAAAATCAAATATAAAGCAGTGATCTCAGCTGGGCAGCGATACCTTCTCTGGCACAGCTGGGTGGAATTTCAGGGCTTCAGGAATTTAAATTTCCTTAAATCCATGCCACTTTTCTCAGCTTCTGGGGCACTGAACAGCCCAAAATGAAATCCTACTGCACACACACAGCAGCATGAGTTCCCTAGGAAGAGGAATCCCTAAAGGCTTCAAAACACAGTTTTAAAGATTCTCTCCTAAACTAAGCCAAATTGTAGCAGGTGAGATTTGCACCAAACACAAGAGAAGCTGTGGCTGCCCCATCCCTGGAAGTGTCCAAGGCCAGGTTGGACGGGGCTTGGAGCAACCTGGGACAGTGGAAGGTGTCCCTGTACATGGCAGGGGCTGGAACCAGATGGTCTTTAAGGTCCCTTCCAACCCAAACCATTCCACGATTCAATGACTCTATGAAACCCTTTGGTATTCTGGGCAGCAAAAGGCAGGAACTTGTTTTGTGCAGCAGAGACAGTTTAAACAGATTAAACTACAAGATTGGTGTTCTAGCCTACTGTGCTGCCCAGAGGCTGCTGTCATGTCACCTCCAATGAAGCCACAGTCACCAAGCCAGGCCTCACCTCGCCAGGACCTCTTCCCACACCAGCTAAACACACTCATCTCCAAAGATCCCACGCTGGTAACTCTGAATCCACTCTACAAAAAGAAAACCATTCCAAATAACCCATGCCAAAGCAGCTGAGCTAGTATTGAGCAACTGCAAAGTTCCTGGCTTTCTAAAGACACTCATGATCTTGCAGTAACTTCGAAAAAACCCCACGGAATAGGTCAATTCCTGGGTTTGGATGCGGAGGAGCTCAGTTTTCCCGGCACTGCTGAGGCTGCCTGGCTGCCCAGGAGCCCTGGCTAAAGTTTCCAGCCAGCTATCATCAGACCCGAGTGGCTCATCCCTGAAGCACTTTTTCCCCTCAGGACTTTCCACCTCTCCCATCCACTTGTGCACAGACTTCCTCGTTCTCTGTCCACCGGTCAAACGAGTGCAACTGTCAGAGGAAAAATTTGGTTCCTCAGCCTTGAAGTTCAAAAGTGGGGTTTGTTCAGTGGCTGGGCTTCCTGGCTTTGCTCCAGAGGGGTTGGAGAGGGAATGGAAAGGATGTCTTTGGAGACCCTAATTATATACTGTGTAACTCCCCAGTGGAGGCAGGCTCCAAGCTCTGCCAGCACCCTGCTTCCAATTCCTCTTGAACTTGGGACTGAACCATTTTCAAAAATGATAAGCAGAAATGACCTGGGTTATGGGCTTTGTTCATGTTTGCAGCAATCAAGAGCCATGAATCTCCTACCAGCTGCTGGGCTTGTGTCCCACAGGAGCCAACAAATGTGGACCTGCAAGACACTGAGCGCCCTCAGACCCCCCTGATATGGGCAGTGGAGCTGGGGAAGG
>VYZQ01030177.1:7178-20183 GCA_013400655.1 Mystacornis crossleyi
GGATTCTTAGCCCAATGAAGAGAAAAATAAAAAGTGCGGTTAACTTGCAAGAATAGGAACTGCAATAATCACTTCTTCCCACTTACTTTTATCATTGAATCTCCCTAAAGTTGCTTCCTCTTTGACTTACTTCACTAATTTTTACACGAAAATGCGTGTAGTACATATTTATCTTAGCTGAGAATGGGGTAGTAGAGCTGCCATGAGTGGTAACTCTTCCTACCCCAATCCCATTTTAATCTTCCTGAATAAAATAATGTGTCATCCTTGGGATGTCTTCACATTGCATTAAAGTAGGAGAGTTTCTGCATTGCATTCAAGTAGGTCATGTTGTGGGATGTAATTTATGAACAATGTGCATGGTCTTGCCAGTGTCACCACATTATCCTGAGAGTGATTGTCAGTTGAAAGCTTAAGAGTGAGAGACCAGAGGGAAGATACACATTGAAGTTTTCTATTCTCTCATGCTGTCTTTGACTTTCATTAGAAAAAGAAGATGAAAGGGGTTTTTGCCTTCCTTTGGTGAAGGAGACAATTTCTCTATTTCTGTACTCGGGAGGAACCTGATGTTGCTTAACTCACAGCTGCTGGAGAATTGAGTTTCTGGTCTGGTGAATTTTAAGACTTTACAGATATTGACAGCCTACAAAAGAAATGTTTCATGGGAAGCTTAAACTGCACTTGTTACTTGCCCTTGTGCAAGCTGACAGTCTGGCTGCAAGCAGCTATGCTTGGCACACTGGACAGCAGATAAGGCAGCATAATTCTTAAAAGCTATGTCTGTATTGGCCTGCAGTTCCAAATAATGCAGCTGTGGCCGAGTTCTCCAGGAATCAAATGCCAATCCTCAATCCCTGAAGGGATAACTGCAAATCATATGTTCTATGGAGTCAAAGCTAAGTGCTTTCCCTTGCAACTATTATATTTCCTTATTTTAGTGTCATTTGTCTGCTTAGTTTGCTACATCTACTATAAGAACAATCTTACTTCTGTGTAGAATAGATCAGGTTTTGGGTTTGCATGAGATCATTATCTTTGATTTCATTAAGAACTGCGAATTGAAAATAATTTCACTCTTGTGAGATGCTAGTTTGAGATAAGCCTGAGGTATAAGGCGGCTGTATATTAGTTCTGTGATTAGTCATTACATAATCTCACAACAGTTATATAAATGTCTGTATCCTATAGAGCAAAAAGCACTGAGATGTACTGACTGTTAAGCAGCAATGCAGAAGCTTGCATATCTGGAAGACACTGCTCTGCAATACGTAGTCTTTGTTAAATATGAAGGGTTTGGGATGTGCACGTCTCTCAAGCTGAAGAGATGATTCACTTTCAAAGCCCTCTGAGGAGTGCCAGTAGCAGCTTTTATACTGTGATACAGTTCTTTTCGAAACTCACGTGGTTCACCCAAAATTTCTCCTGTATGACTTGACAGGGTCCCTTGTAATGAAGTTGAAGGAAGCCTCAAGGAAGGCTGCAGGAATGAATCTATCTATCTATCTATCTATCTATCTATCTATCTATCTATCTATGTTATAAAAGATGGTTTGGGGTGTGTGGGTCCATGTCAGTTTTGATCTAGTGAGGAAGATATAGGATTTAGAATGTGCTGTTGACTGATACAGCCTAGGAGTCAGTCTTCTGCATATCTAAGTCCTGAATTGTGAAATGGGGACAAGGGCACTTCTGTATTTTGTGAGGAGAAATAATTATTTTAATACAGAGCAGGAAGAGAGCCTTGTCTTAAGCCTTGGATGGGAAGGTACAGGAGATGAGAAGGAATGCTAGAATTTGGGGGATAGATACGGCCGGAACCTCTTCCACTACAGATCAAATGTTGCATTTGGTTAAAAAAGGTCCATCTCTATCTCACTGCTGAAAAAAATTACCTTGTGAGAGCAGTGAGTAGGTTGAACACGGTGCGCTGCCGGGAGCCTTATCTCTATGCACTGCTGTAAGCTTGGAGAATTTGACATGAAAACCTGCTTTTCACCGTGCAGCTAGTGTAGAATGTGGCTGATTTCTTTCAAGAATTCAGCACTGTAAATCTGTCTCTGAGCCTCTTTTGGACATTTTGTGAGTTCCAACAACATCCTTAAGTTTTTATAATAGAAGAAATGGTTTGTTTGCTTCGTTTATTGCAAGTTTTTCCATTGTTCTGTAGCAAATAATGCTTTGAGCTCCTGGTCCAAATACACCTAAGCTAATGTATCATCTATAATATAAGAAAAGTGCAGCCTTTAAAATAAGCCCTACTTGGAGCGAGACTCATTTTCCTTGGGAGATGGGATAGCCAAGGCTACTGGACAGATTTGGGTGATGCAGCAGCTCAGTCCAGATGAATCACAACAGCATCGTAGAAGTGCTTACCAAAAGCCTCAGGCATAAATAAAAATCATGAGTCAAAGAGTTGATGCTTGTGAATATGTATATACTGGATGCCAGGGTGTGAGATAGACCTTACAAGACCTCACCTTTGCACTGACTTGATTTACTTGCTTCTTTACCTGGCTGCTGTGTTCTGTGTTCCTTGTGGGTAGGATACAAAGAGGCTGGGAAGACTCTTAAACCAGTTGTTAATTTGCACAGATTGTGCTGAACAAAGCCCTGTTTGGGACTTGGCAATCTTGACTTCACCACTGATACATTAAATGGCTTAGGGGAAATCAGTTCACCTTTGCCTTAGTTTCTATCCCTACAGAGTGAGGTAAGTCGTCTTGACTTCCTAAACAGAGTACTTCAGGATTTGGTCGTGTCAGAATTTGATGTGTAGAGTTAGCTGATGGACTGCACAGGTTCCAGAGCCTTATTGCCAAAGCCGTATCTGTTTCTGGCAGGACCTTGCTATTGACCAATGAATATTTGTGTTTGATGACCCCTCTCTTCATCTGATTTGCCGACTTTACACGTCTGCTTGCATATAGAACTTGTGGTGTTGTAATCAGCCCTTTCAAAGGGAATCACTGCTACCAAGTGAGGAGCGGGGCTCACCAGGTATTTCTGTTGTACATAAATATGTAATGTATGCTTAAACTTCACTGCTACACACCTAAAGAATTGTATGTAGAAATATGGGTGGGCTCTAGTGCAATGAATTAGATCATTGGCTGCTGTGTCGTATGTGGATTCTTTGCTAACTGGAAAGTGTATCATTAACACATGATACTAAAATGTGAAAATTGCACAAAGCAAGGTACAAACTTCAAGGGTGATACAATGGTTTAAACTCTAAATCTTTCTGGAACGTAGAGAGGACCTTGCCAAATGTTTTTGTATCAGAGTGGAGAAGTTTTGATTCTTCATCAAATTTATCCTTCTTTGCTGGTGCTCAGTTCTTGTAAGGGCTATTCCTATTGTCTATTCTGTAATAATTTAAGAGGGCATAAGCTTGTACAGAAAGGAATAAAGTTAATAAATGTACTTTTGTTCCTTTTACAGATGAGATCATTTCATACTCTTCTTCTGGAAGAGGTGGTCAAAGGAAATGGATAGCTATTCAGAGCTGGCTGCAAAGAACCTCTCTTCTTCAGCTAATATGTCTCTTTCTTTGCCTGAACAAGCTGGACTCAATACCACCGGTGGTACTCCTTCTATGTCAATAAGCAGGCTTTTCCCAGCCCTGCTGGAATGCTTTGGAATAATTCTTTGTGGCTACATAGCTGGAAGAGCCAACATTATCACATCAACTCAGGCCAAAGGACTGGGAAATTTTGTGTCCCGTTTTGCACTCCCGGCTTTACTGTTCAAAAACATGGTGGTACTTAATTTTTCTAATGTGAATTGGTCGTTCCTGTACAGTGTTTTAGTTGCCAAAGCTGCTGTGTTTTTTTTAGTCTGTGTTTTAACATTGTTAGTAGCCAGTCCTGAGAACCGATTTAGCAAAGCAGGTTTGTTCCCTATTTTTGCTACACAAAGCAATGACTTTGCACTGGGATATCCAATAGGTAAGTATGCTTTCTTCTTTGAAATTAATTGTCACTGTTCTAGACATGTTTGCTTTTATTTTTCCAAAATTTGAAATTGACTGCTGAATCGAAGTTCCATGCAATCAAAGTAATTTCTGAAGTGCCTCTCAAATTCTCTGAGATTACTCATCATCTAGGAAAGGTTAAAAACAAAGCAAGCAAGCAAGCTGGTTCTAGCAAAACAAAAAGCAAGATGTTTGATGACAAAATTGAAAATACAATTACAAAGGAAAGTTCAAATATGCAATTCCAGATCATACATAACAAGTAGATCCATGTTTTAGATTACTTTACAAGTTAACAGTATCTTTCTGCTTATTCCAGGGCAGCATGCTCAGGAGAATCCTCGATCTTTCTTATTCTCTTCAAATTTGCTTGATATGTATAAAATTTAGACAAATGCATACTTCTTCTTTAGATGAAAATACTGTGTTTCCCTCAGTTGCATCTCCTAAGATTTATTCCTCTTGAAAGTATGCCACAAATTGGGCTGTGAGGATTATATCTGTGCTTGTTGGTATGCATTTTAGATGCCAATTAGAGTTTCTCTTTTTTAAATATATGTACCTTGGGGGTCTCTGAATGTCTTTGCGTTGTATCCTGGTTAAAACATTCTTTCTGCTTTTACTTTCTTGTCAGACTGCATATAGCTTCAGGTACTTCATGATTTATGAAATATGATTTATATTTTTTCTATGTGTGATATTGGCAAACTCTACATCATTGAGAGCTTTACTGGCATAGTTACTGCAGCAGAAACATTTTAGGCTCCTGAGGTTTGTTTCCTCTTGTCCTTTCCCTTCGCTCATCCCCGAACTTCCACCAGTGTTCAGTTCATGCTGTCACCTGTGCAGACTTTTTGCTGCTAGTAAAATATTACCCAGGCTTCTCTGAAGTGTTTGCAGGACTGCTCAACAAAAAATGCCTTGCTGTTTTTTATGTGACAGAGGTAGTCTTTTGAACAAAGCCTGATCTATAGAAATATATTTTTAAATGCTGTAGCAGTGGAAATTTGTGAAGAAAAAAAATCAGTATTGACAAACTGTGTACTAAACCAACACTATTTAAAAAGGCAGTTTGAACTCTTAATAATTTCTGAGTCTTCATCCCATGTAATTTTTTTAATGCTTTACTATTATTATTTATTATTTCTTTAATATGCTGTTTTTTGCTGATTGAAAAGGTTTGCACATAGGAAAATCAAAATGCAGGTCCAATTTTTGAAGATCATCACTGTTTTTCTATTATCATGGTTCTGACAGTTCTAGATTAAAAAGTGACGCTGGGGTGAAAAAGAACCAACTGGCACAGACTGGCGCAGTGTTTGGCATGCCCCTGGTGTAGACAGAATTACTATGATAGAAAGCTTTGGGGGTGTTTTATTACTGGGTAATAATGATACAGCTCTGACAAACAGGTTCAGTATTCTCTAGAGCTGTGTGTTAAAGCACGGGTGTAGCAGAAGTGTTGTGTGGGTGCCAGTTACTGTGACTTTAATCATACTCATTGTGTTAAGCATGGACAACTAGTGTGTGATTTATATGTAATTTTGAGCAGGTGGGACATGGAGAATTGATTTTTTAAAAAAATTAAAATATCTTTGATTTCAGTTTTTTGTTATGATCAGCAAGCAGGTACCATGATTTAAATAAAAAGAGAACTTTTCATCAGTGATAGAAGTTGTGGATTATTTTTACTGTCTTAATGATTCCTTAAGAGTGATTTCTTATTTTTTTTCACCCACTGACTCAGTGATCTAATTCCACCTTTTGTACCCAGGAAAATGCATTCTGACATCATACATGATTTAAAGTACTTATAGACCTTAATATATTGTCTTAAGTATGCAGCTTCACTTTGCCAGAAAGTAAAGATTTTTTAAATTTTTCACTCACACATTACTTACATGTGACTTGTGCTGTGTTGTGTTTGAGTGACATGGGCAAATAAAAGCAACATAAAACATCAGTCTCAGGTTTGAGATTTTAGGAAAAAAACCTCTTTACATAAAAAGTGTCCAGCATTGTTAAAGTGGATTTGTTTGCTAGGATGTATTTAGTGCTTAAAACTGGCTTGTTAAATGCAGTAACTAACTCCAAACTTGGTACTTTTGTTCAGCAGGTTTTTTAGGATTTTAGTACAGGCAGTTCTTGTACTTTAATAATGGCTTGTAAAAGTAAAAACACCTTTAGTGCCTTTTCTTCTATATGTAAGAAATCAGCTAGTTGAGAATGTCCGTTTATTTGGTCTGAAGAGCAGACTGTTCAAAGTGAGTGCTGATTTAGCACTTGGAAGTTCCTGTCATTCCAGAGGCTTAAAAAATATGAAGGTAAAACTCTTTTGGATTTTGAAAAATGTAGTCACGGGGAAAAACCTTTTCAGAAAAGGTTAATAATGTTGTTATTAATAATTATGAATTGTATGGATAGTATAGATCTAATACATAGTACATATAATAATTATAATGAAACAATTAACTATCTATTCATATCTTATAATTGACATGCTATTAGTACCCATAGCATACTACTGATAATTACTAATACCAAGAAAATTATTGAATATAATAACATTATAAGTCAGGTAAAAGAGAACGTTCTAGTTTTAAAGCATTAGGTTTTTTTTAAATTCACCTTTGAATTGAATCTCATATATATTTCCAAAATATTTTAATTAGTTTTGAAGTGCTGTTAGTACAAACTTGAAATCAGAAGCTATTCTGCTTTGACTCAGAAGTGTGTAGTGGTAATGAAAGCAAAGGCTCATGATTTAGAGTTCCTTGAGGGACTGTAACTACAGCAGTAACTCTTGTTCAAAGTAGTCCCAGAGAATGAACCAATAATTATGTGATAAACCTTTCTTTTTTTGGTTGTTGCTTTGTTGTGTTGTATTGAATCAATGTAGACTTACCCACTGAAAACTGATTAAATTCCAGAGAGGTGAGACTCCCTTAAGATGGGAAGCAACTTGTATCCTGCAAAGGTGCATTTAATTCTCCACAACTGTCATGTTTCTGGGGAGGAAAAGCAGGTCAGAAATAAAGCCAGAATTTTTCCAGCATTTGGGATGACTCACAGGAAACACAGAATTGTTATATTGTTTTCTTTCTTTTTTTTCAATAAATGTTGACCAATTGTAGGCTGATTAAATGGTATTGGATAGTTAATCTTTGGTCTTTAATGTGTTCTTTAGATGACTATGGACTAATACAATTGGACATACTTCTCTTCCTGCAGCATCTTATATTGATTTTTAATTAAATGGATTCCTTCAGTCTCTTCTTAAGGAAAATGAAATAATATTTTTAGTTTTCAGACAGCAAAATTTAATTTCAGTATTTCAATGTATTTTTCTGCTGAAATGTTATTACTTATAATTCTCCATTTCCTGTCTTCTAGTTGAAGCTTTATATCAAACCACTTACCCAGAGTATCTCCAGTACATTTACCTAGTGGCTCCAATATCTCTTATGATGCTAAACCCCTTGGGGTTTATCTTCTGTGAAATCCAGAAGTGGAGGAATAATCGCACTGTGTCACAGAGCAAAATCAAAATAGTGGGCCTAGCACTCCTTCGAGTTTTGCAGAACCCAATTGTGTTCATGGTCTTCATAGGAATTGCCTCAAACTTTATTCTTGGCCAGAAAATTCCTGACTACCTTGAAAACTTCCTTGATGGACTGGGCAGTTCATTTTCTGGCTCTGCACTTTTTTACCTTGGACTGACTATGGTGGGACAAACAAAAAAACTGACAAAGGGTATGTTTGTTGCACTGATCCTTCTCATCACAGCTAAACTGTAAGTTCAATTTATGTATTTTTATAATTTTGTTCTTTAGGTGTTTTAAGCTCTGAATGCCCTGGTCAGATGGCTTTTCTCTCAAAAACATGACAATGATAGTACATTTCACTACCAGTATTTTGAGTGAGTGCTTTGCAAACTCTTGGATAGAATACAACAGTTAATTTTTAAAGGGAATTTAGTAGACTACACACCTGGTGTCAGGCTCTGCAGAGGAAGAAAATCAGAGGTGCTGTGCCTTCATGGACTGCCTGCAGGCCATCTCTTATGAACTGGGTGTTTGGGAATTAGTAGCTTAAATTAAGATTTACTGAATAAATAGTTAGACAGTAGTGAGTTTAAGTATATTTAATTAGTATTTGTATTTTATTTGGCTTAAACAATGCATCTCTAAATTAGTTGTTTTTCCCTGCTTTATCTATAAATCTTTGGAATTGCTGTATTGGAAAAGCTTAAAAATGGTCACTTTATGCTCTAAAACTGCTTGACTTGTAAGCATGAGTAAATGGCAAGTTCTATTTAGAACTTATATTGTCATTATCTTCCCTTGAATGTATATCAGGGAATATTTATTTATTTAATATTAACTGTTTTATTTACTACAGAACTACAATTAACGCAATAGAATGCTTGTAATAAGTTTATATTGTAAAATTTGGAGGTGCATTTGAGTATCAGTACAACTAACTAGCGAACTTAAAGACAGTCTGTAAACCAGCTCAATGACAAATTTTGTAAGAACATGACAAAAAACTGGGTTTTAATGTTACCACTTTGCTTTATTGTAAGCCTGGGTAAGGCTTACATTGAGTCTGTGTGAGATCTGGGCTATTGCTGAGGGTGAGCAAAATAGCCTTGATGCAGGGGGTTTGCTGGCCAGAACTTTTGGCATGGGATACTTAAGCTTGAGCCCTTATTATATTTCAGACAGCTTGCAGAAATGTAGACTGAATTTCAGAGCTGCTGGCTGCTTATAGCTACTATTACTGTAACAGTTGAAAAAGGAGAGGGTTTTTTACGTTTTGCCATTCTAAATTTGAAGTTTATACAGAGAATGTGTCTGCACAATTAGGGAAGCTGCTTATGTGCCTGAGTTTGTTGTCATTTTTGTCCTTTTTTTAAAATGTAATTTGTGACATAAGCAGCTGGTAAATGTTTTGATAACAGTAAAGGCGATCATTCAAAGTGACATCAGCATTTTGCTTTTCATAAGCAGTATTCAAACAAGCCTTAAGTTTCCTTTTTATTGATTTTCTGGGTAAAGAAGACTCTATTGTTATAGCTTGAGTAATATTTTTTCAATTACTTTTTTTCCCCTCTCTTTTCAGGCTCATGATGCCATTTCTCTGTAGAGAGATGGTGGAGCTCTTGGACAAGAGTGACAGCGTGGTCAATCACACCAGTTTATCAAACTATGCATTTCTGTATGGAGTTTTTCCAGCAGCACCTGGTGTCGCAATATTTGCAAGTCAATTCAATATGGAAGTAGGAATTGTATGTAGTTAAACTTTTCCAAATATGTCCTAACTTTGAGCTTAACTTTGTTGATTAAATAAATAAGTAGGCATGAAGAATTCACTTTTCTCTAGTACAGATATCTTAGAATTACTTGGATTCCCAGGATCTTTTCTGATGTCTTAAGTGTCTCCATAGCATATGTTTGTAAATAAGTCCTCATCCTTTTTTTGTATTTGTGACAGTAGTAAAAAGAGCTAGGATAACTTTAGATATAAAGAACTTGTATCTTTTTTGGATTTGAGGGTTGTGGTTTTTCCTGGTGTTTTTTCAAGGACCTTATCTTTGAGATACTGTTTTTGTAGGGGAAAAAAGAAATTATGTTACTGACTTCAGTAAGAATAATGTTAGTTTAAAGCTGAAAATTTATGAAAGATCTTAAGCTTTAACTGATTCAGTTGTGCTGCCCTTTAGCCAAATCTTGTGATAGAAAAGCATTTTACTTTATATATATATATATATATAGTAGAGGGTACCAATTATCTTTTCAACTTAAAGTAGAAATTTTAGAATTGTTTCTTCCACTGGAAGTGACATTAACTCATGTTTGTTGACATTGTTTTTAAAGTTTTCTATTTTGGAGTTGTTTAGATGTTTTTGGCTTTTTTTATAGAAGAAAGGATACTAGAAGTAATCTTGCATGATAGAATTTTATGCCCTACAAACATGGGAAATCTCTTGAAAGCAGAGTCTCTAGTATGAGTAACAACTCACACTTCCATCGCTGTGTAAATTCTAGAAAGTACAAAGACAATGAGAAGTCAAACTAGAAATCACCTGTAAATATATATGGTTTCTTCTAATGAATTGGTTCATATTAACATTTGCATAGCTACGTGTTTTTTTAGTTATTTATGGTGTGAATATTTATATCCAAAAGCTAATTGTGACAGTGTAAATTCACCCCTAGACTGAAGTCATTAGTATATTTGACATCCCTGAAGAAGCTCTGTAGAAATCTGCAGTGGGGAACTCTCTACTCCTGCTATTTCAGAAGCTTGTTAAAATTTTCTGTTTAGCTGTATGTATAAACCAGATATTTTTCTGGCTCAAATTCTAAATAACCTGTTACAGAAACAACTCATTATTTGTTAAAGGTCTAGGTATGTTTAATTCAAAGGTCCAATTTTGCCTATGGCTGTATTCCTGAAAGCTTGAGATGTGCTTAACTCTGTGGTTGTTTCTGTTGGGCTCTCTGCAGATTACCTCAGGCATGGTGATAAGCACGTTTGTGTCTGCCCCCATTATGTACGTTTCTGCGTGGCTGCTGACCATCCCATCCATGGACCCCAACCCCCTGGCATCCGCACTCCAAAACGTCAGCTTTGACATCAGCATCGTCAGCCTCATTTCTCTGGTAGGTGCTGCTCGGGTGAGACAAAGGCACTGCCCTGTTGCTCAGGGCAGCCTGAGTGCGTAAGCAGCAAGTTGAGTCACACTAAGACTTGTATTTCCTCATCGTAGCCTGTTGCAGAAGGATGAGGAAGGAATTAAAAATCTTGATTCAGCAGTGGGTCTGCTGGAATGCTGCACTGTAGAGAAAGATGAGTGACTGAATTGGAGCATTTAGTACAGAGCTGGAGAGATTTTTTGGGGGGTTTGTTTTCTTTTTTTAATAACAGGGTGTGAGGGAATTAAAATACTAGTTTAACACCCTAGAGACTAGTTGCATCAAGCCAAGTGAGGTGCTTGGATATCATAGTAATGAAGGCTGTGTACAAACTTCAGCTCCAGAAATGTCAGTGCATATTTATTTAATGCTGTCTTAATGACCATTAATGAAATAGTTTAACCTGAAAAATTCATGTTTATCAAATTCCTTTATTAGAAATTCAGTTGCTAATCCAGAAGTCCAATGTGAATTTTGTTTTCGTTGTATAGAAAGTACAGATAGTGTGATTATTTTATTTGCTTTTTTAAAATAAAAACATCCATGTTGGAAGGAGTTGGAATTTTCTGAAGCTGTTGTCTCACTGAAGTCCTTTGGTCTTGAAACTGTGCCTGAAGGGAAGCCAGAAGTGAACGCTACGTCTTGCTGTCAGATAATTCTGAGAGATTCAGGGGAGGTGGTTGTGCATTTTAAATTCTAAATTGCCAGGCTACCCTGTGGTCATTTGTGCCCTGAGGAACAAACAGGCTTCTGCAGACTCCAGGCAAGTTCTTGGTCTTTCCTGGAAACACTTCACTATCTTGAGAAGTCAAAGATGCATTGGTTTTTCTGACGACAGCTGCTGAAGCAAAGGGGCTGGCAGCGTACTGTAGCAGTATGGAGCTGCCTACAGTAGTCATGTTGCTAAGATCTGTTGTATATTTAATTTCACCGTTGTCTGCCAGAATATTTATCTTGTTCTTTTGGGGTTTGTTTTATTCTTAAATTAATTTTTCTTCTTGTGTGTTACAGACCTGGTCTCTTACTATTGTCCTTCTGAGTAAGAAATACAAACAGCTTCCTCATATGATCACAACAAATCTACTTGTTGCTCAGGTCAGTAGTAAGGAGAATGCTGTTGTGTGAGTTTTGGAGTTTAAGTATTTTTAAACATTTTTGGAAGTTTGGTTTCTACAATGAGATCTTTATAGCCAACTGTGGAGGGCAGGTGAATCTAATGTGTGACTTATCTAAATAATTTCTGTGCCTCAAAATACACCCTTGAAGAAAATGATAGCTAATGTGGGCACTGTGATGCCTAAACAGAACTATAAACAGTCAGAATGGAGAGTGGCTTCTGAAATGTTTTCTTAGTTATTGCTCAGTACTTTTGAGTGCACTTCTGTTTTAATTTATACCCATCTGAAGCTAGCAATACCAGGAGCAGCAGCCTGTGTTTGACTCTATAGTGACTCAATTCAAGGAGCTAAATAGAAAAATAATCCCTGTGCTGGTTCATGCCCCTGAAGCTCTTGCTGAGGGATCAGCAGGTCCAAGTGCTGGTGCAAGGAGGATGTGTGGGAATGCATGGCTGGTAGCTAGGGAAGGCCAAGGCCAAATATCTCTGGATTAATTTTAATTGTTATTTAATCTGAGAGAGAACTACAGAGTACATGCTCCTTATTCCCTTGAAGTCAGCTGCACAACTGGAACAGCCCGTGCTTGTAATACATCTGTGTCGTAGTGCTTTCTGAAATGTTCCATAGTTTTTTTTTTAATCTCTCTCTATATGGTAAACTCTCTGAGCTCTGGTCATGGAGTCACATTTGAAAAATGTCATGTATGAGAACTGCAGGTGCTTCTGTTCTGTAACAACACAGCTAGCTTTCATCTTCAAAAAAAGTTGAACTATTGTGTTACTGTTTCCACAATACTTCAGCCTATCTTTTCAGATTCCTCTGGTGCTAAAATTATCATATATGCAGTATCCCTGGGTGACAACTGGTATAATTCTTGGCTGAAATAATACCTGTTGACCTCAGTTTCATGTGCAGATCTTTTCAGCTAAATGGTTTGTACTTAGCAAAAAACCCCTCCTGAAAGTAAGGTACCACAGCCAAGTGACACAACTGTAATACTGAATTTACTGTGGCAGTGCTTTCCTGCTAAATGAAGTATCCAATGCATAAAATCACCCTCCAGTGTATCTGGGGGTGGAGTTTTGAAACTTATTGCAGGTAAATAGCACTGTGTTCAGTTTTTCTTGTCATCCTGGTTTCCCAGTTTAAATGATAGTATCTTACTTTTCTTTCCAGTTTATTGCTTGCATTGGAATGGTGGCGTGGAATTTCA
>VYZQ01030178.1:0-10544 GCA_013400655.1 Mystacornis crossleyi
CATACAGTCACCCCATAACATTTAGCCAGGTACAATATAGAAACCTCAGGTTGAAATATTAGGGCCTGGGATTTTCAGGTGGGGATCATCCAACAGATCCTTCTGGCTTCACCTGAACTAGAAAGTCTACAAGGCACAAACCTCTTCATGTGAGCTAGACATATAAGACCCCCTCCATAGTCTCTGGAGAGGAATTGGTTTGCTTAGAATATAACTCACATGACTTGTTCCAGGTACTTGCTTTATAATAGATGACTCCTACTCTAGAGGTATCTATTCTCTTCAGTGACTGTACAGGGAAATTGTATATTTACAGGAGTTAGATCAGCTTCATCCTCCAAGTCATTTACAGGTCTAAAAGCACCTGGGGATTCACAGCTCCACCAATACCTTCCATTTTCAGATTATAACTTTCACAGATGTTCTATTATTATTGAAGAAAAATACTGTGTGAAATTCAATCATGCCATCAAAACCCTGTGAATTCAATGGAATTTCACAATGGATTAATTTAGTAACCTGGACAGATGTTTTGATGAGATTAACTTATTGTAAAGCTATATGTAAATGTATTTCCTATCTTGGTAAGCATACTGGCTTATACTGGCTTTTGAATAAATTCATTGTAAAGTAAAACAGGAACACGGAATTCTTCAAAGATGCTCCGAGTGTTAATCTTGCCTGCCTGTTCAGTAGAACTTCATGAAAATTCATAAAAATTACAGAATTATTTTCAAATCAATCACAAGATATATATTGTATACTTCTGTTTGTTCCTTATGCTTGGATTGAATTCAAGACTGGGAGAAAAATCAAGAACTGATTTCTTTCTCAAAGCTGTGTGGTTTTTATAGAGTGAGACAAAAAAAATCCAGTCACTCTCCAGTCTCCCTCCTCAAGTACAACACCTCAAGAGGAGCAAAATAAGACAGACCTATTAATACAAATATACTCCCACTACCTTTTTTTTTTCCCAGAGGTCAGTGTGATTTGTTTGGCTTCCCACATGGCTTTTTGATCTAAGTATTTTCAAAAGGGTCTCTATGAATGCAAATAAATCTTTACCCTGCAGGTCACTCTAACGTGAACCTATGCAAATTTTATGCAGTGTCATGCTTGTGGACCAAAGCTTAAGACAAACTCTTTTACGCAACCTCTTTTTGACGCTGAAGACTCTCTAACAAAAGTGAAATGAAAGTGAAACAATTTGCTGTGCCCAGAGAGTTGTTTATCTTTAAGATGTTCTCACCAGGATTTTCTGCTTTCACATTAAAGCACATCTTTTAGACCAGTTTGATTTTACAGGCACATCTCTTGGGACATTCTGCAGCTCATTTTGGGGTGACAATCTACCTAACCATCCTGTCTGGATCCTGTATCCAACGTGCCACGTCGGTGGACTGAGGTGTGTGAAGGGGCATATGTGTGGAAGGGGGAAGAGGGAAGGTCAGTGCTGTAGTACATCTATGTCCCTCCTGTGCAAGCACATTTGAGACAAAGGTGTATGGCTGATCAGGGGCTAAAACAGGATCTGAGTCCCCTGGCTGAAGATACCCATGAC
Source organism: Mystacornis crossleyi (assembly GCA_013400655.1). Lineage (NCBI taxonomy): Eukaryota > Metazoa > Chordata > Aves > Passeriformes > Timaliidae > Mystacornis > Mystacornis crossleyi. The sequence goes on from VYZQ01030178.1 coordinate 1,562, forward strand.
AGGCTGCTGGAGGTCTCACTTCTGAGTTTATCGAAGCCCTGTGACNAGCCGGAGACTCCGGGACCCCTCGGCAGGCAAGGGGTGGTGCCCGCAGTGCTGTGTCTCAGCGAAAGCTCCAAAAGCAGCGGTGAAGGGATGTCGGAGGCAGGGCAGGGCAGGAGGACAAACAGCAGAAAACACGGCCTCGTAGTGAGATGAGCTCTCCCCACGGCTGCAGTCTCCGCTCCCTCCAAACACCAGGAGAGCAATGAGTCCCAAGCACTCTACCCCACCTCCTTTCCCAGTTCTAAATCTCGAGATGTCTCTGCTCCCCCACCTGAGAAGATGCCACCAAGACCAAAAAGGGACAATTGGGCCCCTCCCTTGTGGCTGGCTAGGTCCTTTGTTTCTCTTAAGTACCCAGCAATCGTGCCTTAACATGGGGAAAAATTCCTTTGAGAGGAGAAGAAAAGAACACATACACAAAAAGAAAACCTCCTCAACCCCCAACAAATAGCCTCTTGTTCAGCCATAGACTCTACTAGGTAATGTTAGAAATTTGATAACTGCTTCTTGGGGTTTTTTGATTGTTTTTTTTTTTCTTTCTCTAAAATAAAAACTCAGTTCCACACAGTTTCAGAGTAGAAAACAGGTCCTTCTCTATACTTCGAGCAAATAGGACTTGATCCTGAGATAATACCAGGGCAGAAGAAACACGAATTATGAACACTTCTACTGCACTGCTCCTTCATTTCATAAGCCGGGATTTCCTTGTCTCACAGATCCTGAGAGTGGGGCTTATGTCACTTAGTATTAGACATTTAAATTGTGGCTGGTCCCATTAGGTTAAATTTATAGTCAGTGGGGAGAAGCAGTCTCTGGTAAGGTGATGCAACCAGACTGTGATCAAGGATTACATAAATCAGCCATAAGGTTGCCATTTTTTGCCCATTAGATATAAAATGGTCACTAGTTTTGACTGAAATACACCATTTTGGAAGCTGCATTTGGGTGAGTGAATTCCATTCTTTGATTGAAATAGTCTAGGATGGCTATATACATTTGATACTATATCAGAAAAACTTCTATTCCTACCTTAGTTGGAGAAACATCCCCACGAGCAGATTTCTTCATAGTCCAAACCACCAAAATTTTAATGGTAGGTAGGTTTGGCTATTTCCCTTTACTTCGATAGTCTGAATTAATAAACTGCCTTCAGCAGGAGGCTTCTACATAGAGAGCACAAATCAATGCCATAGGATTCAGGTGGCAGATCAGAGTCCACAACAGCACTGAGCTGTTTTTGCACCCCTAAGGAAGTGAATGATGCAGAAGAGCTGTGGCAGAAGCAGCTTCAGGCAAGAAACATGATGCTGTGAGTGACACTCTCTCCCCATCTGCCTGGAGAAAAGAAGTCTGTGCTCGTGAGTGAACCAGGAGCAAAGGGAAGCACTGAGTTTCTCAAGAGGCAGACAGAAAGATGGGATGATTTCCTCTATGGGACAAAGACGCCAGCATAAATTTGGCTTTTTTTTTTTTTTTTTTTTTGAGCTGAGTGGAAGACTGAAAGATGATTTTCTCACTGTAAATAACAGTGTTTAAGGCACAGACTTTTTAGTATCCAACGTCATTAAAACTGAGATGTAAATGGGAACAAAGGAATAGATCTAAAAACTTCTTAGTTACAAAATAGTTGATAAAACACCCTATAATTCGCTCCATTGCATTGTGCGTACTTCCTATAATGAAGGCATCTATTGTTCATCCGGAACCTCTGCCAGATCCAAGAAAGGGGAAAAAATAAAAATTGCATTTTCATAAGAAAAAAAATACTTCAAAAAATTCATTTTGCCAAAGTCAGCTCAGGAGGAAACTGCCTTTGCCATCAGTGGATTGTTTTGGTCAGAAACATCTAAATCTTAAAAGCTGCTAAAGTAAAGATGCCTATCTTGGCTGTCTTCTCACAGATTAATAAGCTGGTTGCAGAGTCTGTGTTAACATTATCAGACATTTGCCTCTCACTTGTGAATATCCCTTAATCACTTTCCTCACAATGTGATTTTATCAAGATGTGAATTGATGAATTTTCATGCTGAGTGTTTACTTCTTGTGAGATCATTCAGGGATTTCTCAGATGTGTTTGGGAAGCTCTGGCCTTCTGATTAGGATGAAGGTAATTTGACAATAAAAAGCAGAGAGATACTTTGTTAGCAGAAGAATGCATGAAAATTGCTCTACTGCTTTTGCTGCCTTTCCTTGCTATTCTTGAAACATTGAAATAAATACCTCAGAAATTAGTTGTGTGCCTAAAAGGAGCCCTACACATAAATATTAAGTACTGTGCATAGGCAGTATTCTTTTTGAATAACTCTACCAAAAAAAGGTTCTCAGAACACATGACCTTGTATTTGATCAGACTGTGGTAATTTTCCTGAATTAAAAAACACAACTTCATTTCTATTTGAGATAGATACCACTACCAGCACCTGGTGAGGCCGTAACTCTTTTTCTGTTGCCTGCCATTTTCTGCAGAGTGTATGTCTTTGAGTACATGTGCATACCATCTACAGTTAGTATATATTTTGTTAGTATATATTTTGTGATGTTTATTTTCTTGACCTTCTACTCCTACAGAAGAAAGAAAAGTGGTGAAAAGGAGTTAAGGCTTTTGGGTGTGCTCTATGTTTTTCCACATTTGTAGGATGGAACTGTGCATCTAGAAGACCCAGAGAGAAAAACAGATGTCTCAGGCTGTTTTCTTATACTTGTCTTTTTTTATTGTCTTAATATGTCAGCTTTAGTCAACAGGACAAAAATTACTCTTAAAGTGAAAGCAAGAGAGTATTGTCATTCTTTGGGCTCTGTCAAAAGTCTTGAGGTGGCAGAAGAGTTTCATAAAGAATACACCCTGTGTAATGGCTTCCATGGACCTGGGCTTCACTCCATCCATCAGGATTAAACCGGATTTATGTTAAAGCCAACCTGCAGAATATATCTTGTCTCTGGAAAAGAAACCCCATTTACATGCAGATTAACAGCAGCCAGCACTGGGAGCTGAGTAACAAAAATCACTCTTCCTCTCTGTTTGGAAGTGTTGTAATTATCAGAGACGATCCTACTCCCACGGAATTCAAGAGGAGTAGGAGAGGATGCGTTGTGCATCCATGGAATGAGACATATGAGAAAGAGGAGGAGTACTGGGGGGTTCTGGCTGTATGGTAGCCAAGGAACATTACATATTCACAAAAAAGCCCAATACTGTGTAATACTCCTTTGACAGTTTCAGCCAGGTAGTACCTGTTTGCTTTCCCTTTTAGAGACCCACATTTCTCCAAGTTTCTTGAGATCCACCACCTGCAGAGCAAGTAAATTTATTGTCTAAAGGGCTGATTAAATAATGGAAATCACTGTCTAAGGGCAACTTTTACTAATGATTTGATAAAGCAGTTTGAATTTTAGTTCAGTAATTTGATGAAATTATTAGTATTTTCAGGTTATGTTTTGAAGCAAAGCTATCATTCAAGGATATTTTCACTAAGCTGAGCAGTCTCTTTTTAAAGGAATCCTATGCAAGAGTCTGAGGCAACAATTTAGCTGTAGATATGTTAATTAGTCATTTAAAGTCCATTGGCATTTTCTGGTGTCTATTAACTAGTGGCTACAAATCAAAGCTGTCACTTCTTCACTATCCTTCCCCTCTTCAAAATAACAAACCAATTTATCACCTCATTATACAAATTTTATGCCAGCATATCTTGTCTCAGTTCTCTGGAACTGCAGAATGAAGGCAAAGACTTGCAATAGCATATAAAAGTCTCAAAGTTTTCAGAATTCAGTTTTCCTAGTCCCCCTCAGTACTGAAAGTGCCATTAATTCCAGGTGAATGGTATTCTCTACTTCGACCTTGATTTCCCTTCACTCATTAGGTCTTAAAATAGACAAAAATCAGAATATCCTCCTGGATCAGCCCAGAAATCTTCAGGCATTTTGCTTTCTTGACTTCATAGCTGCTACATCTTTCCAAATACTTTTCTATAGTGGTTATACAAGACCTTCTAGTCCCGTTTTCTCCTGTTAGAGTGTCTCACAAGGAGCTTGCCTCTCTTCCCTCACTTTTATTCCTCCTTCTAAGCTTACATTTCTGTAAGTCTTGAAGACATTCCTGAGTAAAAACTAAAACTTTTCTATTTTTACTTTCCCCATACAGAATTCACCTCAGTTTCATAAACTTTTAACTTGCTTTTTAGTCTCATACCTCACACCTTGCCAGAATCTTTTACCTTGCACCTGCCCCAGGTGAGACAAGAGAGAGAGATAAATCATTTGTGGTAGATCTGACATAAATCCACTTAACTTCTTGTACTAACAGGATAATAAATCACTTAAAAAACCAATACCACTCATGTGATTCTACTTCCAAAGAACATTTTCCTCTTCTCTTCTTAAGGACAGTATTCCCAACCTGGATTCTGTTCCACAGTCAGGGCACAATATTTTTTCTTCATATATTAGCAAATTTATGGAAGTTTCACCTTCATAAAAGTTTGTTTGGGGAGTGAAAACCCCCCCGAACTTCTACAAGAAACAGGGAATCAAATATAGGGCTCTATATGTATAAGGAAAATGAGAAAATGTCTGTTTTGTTGATATCTCCCATTTCTGCCTTTCAGAACTTGTCGTGATGGATTTCAAGCACAAGGAAGCCTTAGTTTCAATATCATGCATTGTAAAGTATAAGACCCAAACTTCATCCGAGTTGCTTAAACGCATCATGATTTTAGAAGATTTAGGGCTTTTTTCAATTTTCAGCAGGGAAGCTGTGACAGTTATGATAGGAAGTGCTGTGGCATAAAGAAAAAGAACACCAGCAGCACCAACTGCCTAAGGTTATTTGAGAAACACATTATTCCGAGAGGAGTTAGCACATGCAGCCCTGTGGCTGCCACACGTCTCTAAATCTGATTTACAAATCTGTGAGAAGACACCAGGGTAAGGCACTACCACCTTCACTTCAATTAGTTCACCACAGATCAAATCCAACAACATACTCATGTAGGCTACGAGAAAATAATCTTAATCTGCACTTCACAGCTGTGCAAGGTAAACCACTCTGCTTCTACTCCAGGAACAACACTCATGGCAAAATATGAGTCAAGACAGGCCTGAGAAGTCACCGTGACCTGTCAATCCACTACAAGACATATATTAAGACTTGTGGATGAGTCACATCACGAAAATGATTGAAATAGTTTTCCCACATCTTTGATAAATTAATCTTCATATCTGATGCACTGACCATATCTTGAGCACAACTTTAGGCACCGAAATAACTCCACTATTTTCTCACCTCTGCATGAGCAATGTGGAGGATGTTAAACGGATTAGGGCCTACTTTTGCTACACAGATGGATTGAAAACATGAACTTATGCAGAAAGAAGTTTGCAGAACACATGCTGCAGAGTTGGCTGCTGTAAGTGTAAACAAGACATGAAAAGGCAAAGCAGCTCAGATCAGGCAGATTGCAATACTTGAGCCAGGTTCTGTTCCTCACCCGAGGTCTCACTGCATTGGAGCACCATGGAAAGACAACCAACTGTGAGCACATCTTAACCCGATGCTTTGCTGGCCAGGAGAAACTCTGTCCAGATTCACCCTTATGAAGAGGTAAAAGTGACAGATCCACAGTTTATACTGTGTTCACAGGCAGATAAAAATAAGGTTTCACCCTAAATTTTATGTAATTTTCCTCATTACTTCTTTTCAAGGCAGCTTTCCTAGTTCATCTCTGTTGTACAAGCATATTAAATAGTAAATCAAATATTTCCGTCACTTAGGAACTGAAAAATTTGCTGCATATTTACTTTCAAGTAACAAAATCACAATGTAATATGTTTATATCTCAAATCAAAAAAGATGAGTGAAACATAGAAGCCTTGCTTTTGTCTGTCAGTTTAAATATGAAAAAAAAAAATCAAACAAAACCCCAAAATCTGATTGCTAGCTGTTTTTTCTTATGGGGCTGTGGTAACGCAAACAACTTTTCATTTTTTCTCAGGTGATTAGTCCAAAAGCTAAACTTTTATTTAATAAAGATGATAGAGATGAATATAGATATACATCTGTATTGATACAGGTATACTGCTACAGATCATATCGATATGTTTAGATACAGATAATGACAGAGGCGGAAATGAGAGAGATAAATTGTCCTTGTTAAAACCCTTCCAAATCTGAGGAAAAGATGATGCAGTAGTGCCTGCTTTAGGCTTGCAGATACCCTGATATCGTGACAGTTTTGAAGTTTAATGAGAGTAGAGGTACAAATATCTTTCATGATTTCCCTGAGGGCAAGAGCTGCCACCAGGAGAGTGGGAAGTTGAGCTGCAGCTTGAGCACCAATGCCCTCAGTGCTCAGGTAGCACTCACAGTTTGACAACACATCAGTCCCCTGTTTCTTTCTATTTGATTTCCAGTTATAACCTCTTTTTCACTCAGCAGATGAAGGAGGATGGTTTCTCACTCTGTGTCAGTGAGCCTAACAGATAGATATGTCAGTCTTGGTTTGTAATGCATATTTGCTTAGCTTATAAAACTAACTTACTTAACAAAGCAGTTTAAATATTTGCATAAACTTTGCATTTTTCATTTTTTCTGTTTTTTCCTTTTCCTGATCCTAAAAAGGAAAAAGTGCAAAAAGTAAAAAATGTCTTCAGTCTTAGTAAAAGAAAGCCTTGCATTGTGAGGGGTTTTCTCTGTTTTCTGTGACTTTTTGACTGAGTGTTTCAGCTGAAAGATGGTTCTCTTTCACTCTGTTCTTCATCCTGCTTCATGACTAACAAGAACTGCCAGCACTAATTCAGAAATTGGAGGGGATTTGGAATGTTTACTTCCTGAGGAGTTCACAGATTTAGGGAAAGTTATTCTGAACAATATAAAATGGAAAGATATTCTAAATGTCTTATGATGTAAAATTACCATAATAATTCTCAAAATATGGAAACTATTCAATGGTTGTTTAAATTTTAAAACGTTTTAGCTCAGATCTTATAACCAAGTCAAACTAATTTTGAAATGAAACTCAAAATGTTCACATAAGGCAAAATCAACAGACAAGCCACTACCAAGAGCTTTGTATTTCGTGTGTTTTCTGATGTGTAATAAAATGCATAATAAAATTAGCTTGCTGTCATAGGCCTTGTCACAGAAAAAATGTCAAATAGTATAAACTGTTTCCCCTAGACAGAATCTTTAATTACTGCTAATGATGCTGAGTAACTTTTGATATTTTATGAAGCAAAGAAGGTCACCAAAGGCTGGGCACCTCCTTGGTAGAGACCTGGCTTGTTGCCTTTTTTCCCCTGACAACTGGAGCCCATCAAACACTACAAGTGTGCAAGGCTGTTGTAAACAGAATACATGACAACCACAGCTGGACAGTCAGAGCAAGAAAAAAGGCTCTTCTGTCTTCACCACTCCATCCCATGGTTTTGGAGATTTTATTTTTAAATATAGCATACCCTTGTTAATTTTCAGTAGTGTTCAGGCATGGGTTTGAATTATCAAAATGCAGAGTGTGGTTTAACAAATTCAGGAAGAATAGAAATTATCAAAGTGATGGAACCCAATGAGGCATACAGCCGAAACTCTCTCTTCTTGCACACTGAACATGCCAGATGAAGCCACATACTCCTTTAATTGCATCTTCCTAAGATCATGAACAGCAAAAATGATTAGGCAATACAAGTGGCTTTAAAAACAATGATGAGTATCTGTTATGACTTAGTTCCCCTGGGGATCCTGAGGGAGGTTCTGCAGCATGGAAAAAAGCAAGGGAACAGCCTCACAGGCAGCAGCAGCAGTCCTAGTATTAAATTACAGCCTTGATCGATTGCTGCGTCCTACAGAGCCTTGTGAGGGTGTCACAAGCAGTTGTGGCCCGAGCTGCTGCAACCCTCCTGGAAAAAGAGAGTTGCTAATTGCTCTGTGTACACTGTTAGAAGGCGCTTCCAGAAAATTTACAGTCATTTGCCAAATGGACTGTGGGATCCTTTTACCACAGGCACATTAAGCAGAGGCTGGGCTGAAGTAGAATTGGAGTGCATGGTTTATAATGCCCAGAGAGAGGGGATTTTTGGTTTGAAAAATGAAGGAAATGTTTCTCACAGTAGGGACAGCTAATGAACTCTGGAGCCTTTAACCTTCACGTCACAAACAGGCAGTACAATGTGGTACCCTGCCCACATATGGTGTATCACATATGCAATGGCATATAGGATTCTTTAGGACCAAGTTATCTAGGAGACGCTCTAGACAGCTATTTTGCTGCTGTGTTCCCAAGGAATTGTTTGTGTGTCTGCAGGGAGCACAGGCAGATCTGCAGAGGAGAAAACATGGGCTAGAGCAGAAATGTCTCTCACTGCTCACTCCCTCCCTTGGCACTTGTTCATCAGCTGATTTAGAGCTGCTCTGTTTTGTTTTGACTGGGTGAAGTTCCGCTGTGGGAAAATCTGAGTCTAGGAGGTTGGATTGTAATGTGAAAGAGTTTGAAATGTTTTAAAATACTGAAAAACCCCAATACTTCACACATGAAGGCCCCACCTCTTGATTTGGATAATTTATTCAGTACAAAAACCCCAAAAAAGGATAGATAATTGAAAATATTTGTCTTTTTAAACATGGTGAGAGAGATGAAAGCTAATCTAATGATCTTCCGAGTGAGATGTTGCATTTGAACCAAAGAAAAGGAGAGGAGAAGGAAAGACAAATATTAAAATTTGAATGCAGATTGGTATCTTAAAACTTAGTGTGTTTCAATAACATGGGTATTTTTACCATCACAGGTAGCTAAATTAAAGGGAATTTTCACAGTACAGAGGAGAGGAACTTATAATTGGAATCCAGCTCCAAACTCTTTTGATTGCCTGAATCAGAACTGTAAGAGGAAATCTCTCAGGATTAGTCTCCATGTTTGGGTAATACTGCTACTTCTCTCAGGTTTAAATA
>VYZQ01030178.1:13566-52965 GCA_013400655.1 Mystacornis crossleyi
GCCAAGAGCAAAACCTGTTACTAGACAGAACTGCCTTTGAAAAGTTGTGCTCCTTTACTGCTCCTGTAATGTTTATCTGGAGCTTACAATGAAGCTTCCAATATCTATCTTTCAAAAGCAAATTTTCATGTCATGCTGCTTTTTCGTTGGTGTCGTTAGAGACAACTGCTTCAATTCCTTCATCTTCAGTTTGGGAAAAAAGTGAAGCACAGATGAACAGAAAAGAGCACAGAGGAACAAGGTTAGAGTAGAAAAATAGGGAATAAGAGGGACCAGAACTTAAAATGAGTAGAGAGAATATAATGGTAGGGAAAATAACAGATGAATGTTAAGACATACAGACCAGTGAGATAAACACTTGGATAAAATGTCAGTTAAAAAGTGTGTTGAACTTCTTGGAAGATTTGCCTCAAACTGTCCCAGTAAAAGCTCTTTTTTTGCTTCTTCAGAAATTCCTGCTCCAAGAGAGAGCAAAGGTATCCTTTTCCCTGCATGTTAGATTGTACTTTGGGGCTTCCTTTCCTACGCTTGCATAGGGGAAGACACTGCCCAGGCTTAAGATAGCCACAGCTGGAAAAGCGGCTTACTTCAATATGCACAGAAGTTGCATGTTGATTTTTATCTTACTATTCTCTACTGAATGCAAAGCTATTAAAATCCAGAAAATGAGTTTTTAACTGAAACTGTACAACTACCTTGAGATACAGCATCCTTGTTGAACTCAAAAATCTGTTCATGCTTAATAAAGGAAAGGCAAACTTGATGAAAACTCAGTGACTGGCATAGGTGTGCTGCATCATATTTTTGGATGTATGCAACATTAAAGTAAGAATAAATTAATCCTCCACATAATGAACATATAATCTCCCAGGAGATACTGCTGGGAAAGCTAAGTCCTGAAAATGATAACTCCATAGGAAGATCTACTTGGAGGAAGAAAATTGTGGCTAGCAGCAATGAGATCCATCTAAGAGAGCTGTAATTACACTCTCACAGAAGGGATTCTTGTGACTTGAAACAGTCAATGATTCAGGCAAACTTCCCTCATCAGGAGTGGAAAAATTCTCCCAGCATCTGGGCAGCCTCCTCTGCTGGCTCAGGCTGCCTGGCCATTCAGGTCTAGCTTGCCATGTCACCTCTCTCCAATGGAACCAGAGCCAACTGCTCATCCATGCTCCCCTCTCAACAAGGCATTTGTTTCAAGTATGTGTTGATCCTCTGGAAGAGGACCACATCCCTTCGATGCCTGGCCACTGACTCAAACTCCCAGAACCAAATCAATGTTTGCAGAAACACCTCTCCAAGTTAGTGTGCCACATTCCTCTGAACAGATCATGAACAAACAAGTAAATCCCTCTTCAAACTCATGGGTTGCAATTTTCTCTCTCGGGAAAAAAGTGTATCCATGGTCCTACCAAAAATATTTGCATGTTACCTATTTATTACACTCATGCCAACTTTAAACGTGTGTGACGTTCTAGAAAAAAGAAATTTTGACTACAAACAAACCAAAACAAATTCACAATCAGTTTGTGACTTTTGCAGTGTTTACATCTTTCCTCAGTCTTAGCACCATAAAATCGTGATAGTTTATCTCCTATAAATGTTCTGATAGGCAACCTCTGTTGTAAGTCCATGTTTGAACTGAGGCAAGCCTGAGAACCAAGGGGCTGTAGAGTCAAGGGACCTTCTCATAAGAAAGCCCTGACGAGGGCTAGAGCAGAGCTGCTGGGGTTCTGGAGCATATGGAACATTCTGAAGTAACTTTGTTCAGGTGAAGCCCCAAGGCTTGGATAATAAGCTTGGATATACCTGGAATGGGAGCACAGACCATGCTTGACCACAGTCCTCACTATTAGCACCAATTGCAGCTCTAAAGAGGAAAAGTGTCACCAGTCATTTTAGTTTGCGGAATCACGTCAAATATTTATTTTCAGTTTATAATTGTTTTAGTTTAATTCTTCAGTGCAGAAGTGCACCCAAAAGATTAGAACTTCTAAAATGAGGGAAGATTTATTACCCATGGCACCCTGTAATATATTGTAAAAATATAATATCCATGGAGAAATCAAATTAATGAAAGATTAATGTTGTTACAGGCAGCTCAATTATATATCTGCTTGCTTTTATTGAAGGTCTACTAATATCTGAAATAAAAGTCTGATGAATCATTCATTAATTCTTTTAAATAGATGAGACTATAACCTGTGTTGGAGAGTCTATGTTCTTATTTTCAGATATTTCTTCTTTACATATCTTAACGGTCAGGGTGACTTTGGAGGACAGAGAAAGCCAGAATCTGTTTCTCCCACTTAATTTTACCAGTGAGATATAGGCAGTTTAATAGGACAAAAAAGGTTGAGAAAATAATAAAAATTATGATAAAAGAATATACCAAACAGGTAATGCACGATGCAGTTGCTCCCCACCCACTGACTGATGCCCAGTCAGTCCCCAGGCAGTGGACTGGCACCCCTCAGCCAGCTCCCATTAATTTTATTGATCATTATAGTGTTTTATGGCATGGAATATCCCTTTGGCCAGTTCGGGTCAGCTGTCCTGGCTGTATCCCTTCTCAGCTTCTTGATCCCCCCCTTCCCAGCCTCGTCTCTAGGATTATGAGAAACTGAAAATATCCTTGATTTAGGGTCAGCACTGCTCAGCAACAACTCAAACAGTGTGATATCAACATTATTCTCATCCACTACACCAGATACAAGGAAAAAAAATTAACTTTATCCCATCCAAAACCAGCACACTGAGGTTCACAGTTTTTAATGCTCTTAGACTGCTTGATATGTTACTGGTGGTGATAGAACTGAAAGAGATACACCTTGCATCCAAAGGGATCTTGCAGGAAGAGCATATGGAAGTAGAGGAGAGAGGATGGACAAGGACAAAATTCAGGGTAAATAAATTACATGACTAAGAGCCATCCGTACAGTATATTTTAACATGAAATGCATCCATAAGTCCCTTTTGCCCACATTCCAGCTGCAAGCTATGTTTCTCACTTCGTTTGCACAACTGAAAGTAAAACAGCACATTTTTTAATTGCCTGGAATGTGCTCACTAAAAACATATAAATTATTTGTAGACAAAACAAGGCATGTTGTTTAAATTCAGATCCAGACTTCCTTTAGAGGCTTACAGTGTCAATTCCTGATGTGTTTTCATGTCCACACTGGGCCATAAGCAGAGATCATTATCAACATGCAGCAAGCCCCAAGATATAAGGAATGGGATTAATAAAAATTTTATACAATACATTGTCTTAAACCTCTGGGCAAAATACTGTGTACTGTAAACAGACAAAGCTAGTGAAGTGCACCTCCTCCTGTGGCAGGGACTCTCAGTCAGCCTGCGGAGTGGCACGGCGCAGCAGCAGGGAATGATGTTTTGTTGCTTAGCCAAGGACACAGAAATAACCTCTGCTGTATTAGAAATCCCACTCCATTTTAAACATCTTTGTGGGCGAGATTAAAAGATTCGGCTGAGAAACTCACAATGCTGTAAACAGCATGAAAAGCCTTTGACTTCCAAGAAGGAATTCCTGAGTCAACGTGCCGTGAACTGAACTGGGTGTTCCCAGGAGGGTAGGTTTTCAAAAAAAAAGAAGGGACTGCAGAATCTGTTGCCCCCATTTGTTCTAGCCTTGCTTGTTGAAAGCAAGAGGCAGGTTTACATGGTATTTTAGCAACTATCATCAGTGTCTTTTGAACCTCTTGTGAGGTTTGGGATCAGGTTTTTTTTTTTGTTTGGGTTTTGTTTGGTTGATTTTTTTTTCTTTGAGGTTGTTTTTGTTTCTTTGTTTCTTTGTTTGAATTATTGTTTCCTCTCATAACAGACTTTTGGAAAAATACTGTGTTTAAGACAGATAAAATTTGTCAAGGAATCCCAGAATCTGGCCCCTATTACACTGAGGAATCCAGAAAAAGAACATCTGGATTTTATCCCTCTCCTAAAGTAGTTGTTGTCCAATGTAATTGGACAAACTTACCAGGGGACCAGTATTGCTTCATCCAAGCACCAGACAGAAAAGGTGCAAGAGGGAAGAAAATCAAACCCACAGAAGCTCTGGAGACCTATGCCCACTACCCCAAAACAGGTCTAATTTGTTTCAAATTCACACAGCTCTTAGTCTTGGGTTTTCTTTAGTGGCAAAAGTATCAGGGATTTTTGTCCATATTATGCCACCCAACAAGTGAGTGCTTGTTCCTTGCTCCTCTGCTTGCCCTTTTGTGACGAATAAGCAGGAGGGAAATCCGAAGCTACTACACTCCTTTTGCGAATACATGTATGAACCTTCTGCTGAATTACCTTCTCACAGTAGCAAGTGTGTTAACAACCAGGTGGAGCATATCCCATCACAAAATCCCATATAGACAGCTCACAGATGATGGATGAAGAGTCAGGCCTGAGCCTGATCATTCTGTTGTATTCTGCAAGATGTCATATGAATTAATCAGTCTTTTTATTGCAAGTCATTAATTCAATTGAAGAAAACGGTGAACTGCATTTATTTAGAACATTTTTGGAATAGACAGTGATGTTTATCAGCTGCATACTAACTTCCTGATGTTTATTGAAATATACTTGAATTCAGATCAATCATCTGAGTGAAACTTTATTTTTCAAAAAACCAAATTTTTTTCCTGTAAACTTATAAATTCCATTGTTTGGTGTAAAATTTGTCTTCCATGAATACATAATGAAAATGCCCGCTCTCTCCTTCCATTTCTGTGAAAAAGAAGATGTTAGCAAATTTGTAACGGGCTGGAAATTGACTGGAAAAATTTTATGGGGTGTTCTGGAGGAGATTAGAATACAGATTAGTTAATGAATGTCTTGCAATTTTATAGGCAGAGAAAAATATAAACTTGGTGCTCTTTAATCAGGAAAGAACTTGAATTTATCATAAGTAATGGCTGTTTAACATTCCTTACACATCATATAAGTATAAACTGGGACCTGCATATATCTATTTGTCTGTCTGTCAACCTGTCTTACATGACAAAATGAATGTAACAGAGAACACCCACATTTGCACTGCACACAAATGTCTGGGATCCCACTCAAATAGGGAAGGAATTCTGCTTGATGGGATAGATCCTGCCAGCTAATCCATACAGTTATAAACAGATAAGGAATTGATGTAGCTTCACACCTTTCAGGGCACAGGTAGCACATCCAGCTGCACCTCCTCACAGTTTTTGGTACCTATTTGTCTTCCAGCAAAAGAGACTGAAGAGGACTTCAACAAGGACTTTTAGAGTCTGCCTCAAGCAGCTCCTCTCTGGGGATCCCTAAATCTTTGGATCTTCCCCAAGGGGCAGAGGTGCTGAGGGCTCCTCACCAGTTGAGTGATGGTTTTATAAAACCGAGGATGACTGGGGATGCCTCAGGTGACCAAAAACCACCTTTGTCACTTTTGGGGAGCTCCAGAAGCTGCTGAGCAGGCACCCATGCCCTTGCCGTTGGGAACACCAGGCTTTGGTGCTGGCAGACAACCCGTGGAAAGGAAAACCTGTTGAGCTTCCATGACACCTGGGTGGTAAATAGCAACCAATTAACAGGGTCTGGACACCAGGTCTCATCTCTCTTGAGACAAAAATACAAGCTACTTTGGGCACATCCAGAAACTCTCTATTACTTTGGCTGCAGTGGGACAAACCTGGCTTTGTTATGTACTGCAAAGAACATGTTAGAGGGGAAGCTGGCTTTAGAGGAGTTTATCAAAGTTATGAGGTAGAAAATTGGCATGCTTATTAATCGTTTGTAATTGTAAACATTTTCTTCCCTTGATGCAGTATTTCCCTGGTGCCTATAAAATTCCTCTCTGACTCATTGTTATTCTGGATATATCTCTCCCCTACTGCGAACTGCCCTGAGTACTTGATTTGATATGTCTTTTATGCTCCTTTCTAGTAGACAGCATTCCATCTGGTTTCTCAGGAGACCATGGCATGTGTTTTGGCCTTGTGAAGTGGATGGAAATGGCAGTCACCAAAGAGAAAGTATCCCATGAACCAACCCAAACAAAAGGATGAGAATATCTGTTCCAAATACCCATTGAAGAAATCAAACAAGATTTCTTCTTGTTTGAAGAAAGTAAATCAAGGTAGATATGAATATCTGTTCCCCAAAAGGTGGCAGATTTGATGTCCTCTGTGGTTTCAGAGCTAATGGGATGACCACCCTTTGCCCACCCAAAAGAAGTTGCTGGATGCCCTGTCAGTTTGCATTTGTCCCTGATTTAGCTCTTACTGGCCATGCACATTCTGCAGTAGCTTTATCATCTCCTCCCTGGCAGCAATACAAGAGCAGGATGAGCAGCCCCAAGGCCATCCAAGCAGCCCCAAGCATGAGCAGCCCCAAGGCCCCAAGGGCCTCTCCTGGCTCTGGTGGGAAGAGCAGCTCATGGCCAAGGTGGTAAGCTCTGTGCTACAGACATATCACTATGACCTCTTGGAACCAGAAGAGCTCTGTGACCTGATGTTAGTGCTCCCAACAGAGACAAAACCCTAGCTCTGAAAATGAAAATTTGTATCCTCTTGGATTATCCAAAGCCAGAAGATTTGAGCATTTCCGCTGTTCAAAATTTGTAAAACTTTCTCTTGGTGCTAAGACAGAAAACATTACTGCAGTGCAAGGTATTATTGTCTCTCTATGGTTCTTGCCAGAAAGCACATAACTGTCAACAAAGAGCCCACACAGAGTCATTAGCTTGTTGTTCTCATTTTAATACCATTTTTGGCCTCCACCTAACAAATCTGTCTTAACTTCAAAATTTGAAATAATTGCTGTGTACACAAGTTCAGGTAAATGTTCTTGCAGACTTTAACTCCTGCAGGAATGACAGCACATGAAAGGCCAGATCTGTCAGCATCTTATGTAATGTGTTTGGGGAAAGTAAATAAAAAAGCTGACTAAAGCAATATTCTCAAGACTATTTATTACTATTCTCTAAAAAGAGGTAAAAAACCTCCTAGGTCTCCCTGGAAATTCAACTGACACCATTTCGGCAAGAGGTGTTAAAGAGTGGGTCCCCTTTCAACTGGAGAACTGGAAGCTGGAGAAAAATTGACAACCTGTTTTTTTAGGTTTTTTACAGGTTTTTACATGAAACCATGCTTTCTTTTGTTCTCTGTCCAAAATATGAATGAGCTCCACACCTTTGCTATTACCCAGGGAAAGGGGAGTGAAGACACTCCATAGAGTTTAGAGGCTAAAAAATTCAATTTCTTGTGCAGAACAATTTGGAACATAATCTGATATCCATCAGAAACAAGGTTGTTGTTGCCTGGCAAACAGCAATGGAAATGTAGGGAAGAAATCCTCCTTAGCTGAGATTTTCTTGAAGTACCAGCAGAAAGGTTAAACTACATGTGAAGAGCTAGAATTTTTTCCTTCATCAAGAAAACCCCCAAAACAACCCTTTTTTTTTTTTTTTTAGGAATAAGGGACAAAATGTGTCCTGACAGTAGAACTATTTTTGCCAGTGAGCTTCTATTTAATGTGTATACTAGTCCTACGTGCTAGTCCTAGCTTGTACATAGACAAATCCCAGGAAGAATTATTCAAGAAAGTTCAGCTGTTAAAAAATTTAGAAGAACAGGGAATATCAAAAGATGTGGTGCAGAAGTACGAGTAAAATTCACTGACCACAATTATAGATTTGCTATCCCATTCGTTTAGAAAACAACCCATCTGTGGCTATTTCAAAAGAAATATCATATAACTGGATTCCATTTTTTGTATATCCAAAATATTAGGATTCCACCTTTATTTAATAAAAATTAACATCTTCATATATATTTTCCTGTTTTCTTCTCAGAGGAGAACTGTGTTACCATTCCTTCATCTCAGAGATGCATAGGCATGAAGATAGAAGTAGCAACCTGGTAATAACTTACACATCTCATACAGATTCATACACATCTAAATATTGGAACAAAAATCTCTGCTTGTACAGGCGGTGGATTATGTGGGAATTACGTAAAATTTAGTACTTAAGCAGATAATTAGTCAGAGTTCCACTGCTTTTTTTGTATCATTTGCGTGTTTTGTTCAGTTGCTTTTTTCTCTGTGCCTATAAAATAATGCAGTGCCAGAATGTCATAGATCTTTACTTTCTATTAAGCTCAGAGGGCCTGAATAGACAAAGTGTTCTCACCATCATTCAAAGAAACTTTTGTGTCTGACTAAATGTGTGATTCAAATTACTGAGTGTTCAGATGCTCGGTTTCCCATCTAGTCAGTAGGGAGAGGTAAGTACTTCCAAGGAACTAATTAGAGCAACTAAGAAAACAGTGTGAGTGGTTACTCAATGTCATTAGCCCAGTTAATGAAGAAAAATTGCTTTTGTAGAAATATGTTTCTGGACTGATTTGTAAACTTGACATTAAATACTACCACTTTGCAGTTGTTTGTGATACTAAGTATTTGCACCTTGGCATATGCTGGAGGTAAGGTAAGAAAGTCAAAGCAAGTTGATATACAGAAAAACACTTGGGAAGAGGAAATCTTGTATATTTATTTATTTAAACTATTTAAAACCACTGTATGAGAACTGTGATCTTATTCTGTTCATTATGAGATCCAAGATTGCTTTATTAGCTAGACCCCCAAATCACTAGGTGCAGTGTGCAGGTGTTTCAGAGAGCAAAAATCTGCAGTACTGCTTCAAACTGAAAATGCTGAATAACTTCATTTGGGAGTGCTTGGTAGCTTTCTCCTGGTTCATTAATAAGGGAAAAGAACCACTCTCAAATGGGTCTGAGTAAAATCAGGAATGTAATCCCCTGTGAAATACACTAGGAGGTGCAGGGATAAAAGCTCAACAAAACAGAGGCAGAACATCTGATGGAGCACAGCCTGGTTAAAAACATTTGAGCAGAACGTAACCTTTTGGATAATAGTCAGACCCGTTAAATTTCTGGGTTACAGTTAAAGTTTGAAATCAATCAGAAATGGGAGGTCATAAGGAGAACCAAAGATCACACAGGGAGAGCAGAGGAAATAAAAATACTGGGAGACATTTCTGATACACCAGAGGGTTGCATTGCCATTCAGAGGGACCTCGACAGGATGGAGAAATGGACTGACAGGAACCTCATGAAACTCAGCTAAGGGAAATGCAAAGTCCTGCACCATATGGAGAGTAATCCCATGAAGCAGTACAGTCAGAAGGCTGTCTGACCAGAAATCAGCTCTACAGAAAAGAACCTGGGTGTTCTAGTGTTCACCAAGCTGCCTATGAGCCAGAAATGCACCCTCATGCTGAAAATGATCATCAGCATCCTGTATTGCAGCAGGTAGAACATTTCCAGCAGGTTGAGGGAGGTGATCCTTCCTTTCTACTCAGCCCTGGTGAGGCACATCTGAAATACTGGGTCCAGGTCAGGGCTCCCCAGCACCTGGGAGGCAGGAACATACCAGACTGAATCCAGGAAAAAGTCAAAACGGTGTTGAGGGGACTGGAGGATCTTTCATGACTATAAAGCTGAAATTGTTCAGCCTGAGAAGAGAAGGAATGAAGAGAGGTTTCTCGGTGGTGCCCACTGGCAGGACCAGAGGTAACAGGCACATATTCAAACCCATGAAATTTCATCTTAACATAAGAAAAAGAATTATTACCTGTTACCACACACCGGCACAAGTTGCTCATAGAGGTTTTGGAGTGTCCATGCCTGGAGATATTCAGACCCTGACAGGATACAGTCCTCTAGCTGACCCTGCATTAGCACTGATGTTGGACTACATGCTATTCAGAGAGGTCCCTTACAACCTCAACTATTCTGTGCACCATTTTGCCCTCCTATGTGATAAGGTGAGTTTAGGAAAATGACAGGCTCTCTTTTGAATGCAGAGCATTTTGTCTTGTTTAAAGTGACAGATGTGCTGGACACTATGTGCCAGTCTCTATGAGATACCAACTTCCATGAACCAGATTTAAAAACAATATTACAGATTACGAATGTACTGGATGATCTAATAGAAGAAATTACTGCTACCCACAAATGTAGTCTAGCTCAGGTCTGCACAGTCACTATTCAAAATTAAATGATAGTTCTGCAGCAGGAGTTTTTTATTTGGGGATAAAGCTTTTTAATTGTTCCCTACTTATTCTTGTTTTTTTTATGGCTGCTAATGTCTTTATAGAATGGCAAGTAGAAGAGAGATGTTGTTCTTTATTAGTAACAAAATGTATTACTAGAGATGTACATCTGCAAAGAGCTGTGCTGGGAACTGGGTGTTCCTCAGTGTAAAGAGAGAATTGCTCAAACTACAGACTTTGAGGCGTTACAGAAATTACAATCATTCTCCTGAGTATAATCTACATAAATTATAAAATCAAAATGGGAAGCTGAAATAAAAAGGGTAACTCATATGAAGAAGAGAGGTAGACAGCACTTCTTTGGTTATGACGCTAACTTTTTATTTCTCAAACCAACGTGTGACTTGGTATTTTGAAAATTGTTTGCAAACCATTAGCAAGGAGCAAACCATTGCGTTTAGGATTGTAAGATAACCAGCACTATTATAGCAGAAGTGTTTTTTCTTTTTGCACCCCAGACCTTTGCACCACCTCCAGCGGGTTTAGACACTGGACACTTTCAGTGCTGGGGGGAGATACGTGTGTTTAGCCTTGAAAAGAGTTGGCTTAGGAGCAGCCAACTGCTCTCATCAGCTACCAACACCGAGGTTCTGAAGAAAACAGAACCAGGCTTTTCTCAGTATGCACAGCAGGAAGGCAGGAGGCAATGGCCTAAGGTTGAAGCAAAAGAAATCGCAAACAAATCTAAGAAAATCTAAGAATACTGTGAGGGCAGTGAAACACAAGTCTGGGCTGCCCAGAAGGCTGCAGGATCTCCATCCTCAGAAATTCAAAACTCAGGCAGACAGCGGGCCAAACAATGTGATCTAACTTTGAAGTGAGCTCTGCTTCGAGTAGAGAGTTGGACTAAATGATCCCCAAATGTGTCTTCCAACCTGAACTATTGGTTCTGCTATGTAATTTCAACTCAAATATTTATTATAGACCCCAATCCAATATATCTCTTAATATAAATCTACTAGAGACATTAGAGGAATATAATTTATTTCCTTGCTCAATCTAGTCATGAAAGAGGTAAATAAGAATTGTTGACATGAGAAAAAAAGAAGAGAATAGCTGTAGTTGCAGCTCTGTTCTCTGGGAGATATATTTTAATGTTCTTTCTTTGTTCTTCTTCAATGCAAGCTCCTGGCATTTAGACGCTGTTATTTAAAACAACAATTTAGTGTTTTTTTTTGTTTTTTTTTTCAGTTGCCTTAAATCAAGACAAGACTATCAAGCCAAGAACTATTATTTACACAAAATACATGTCAAGAGAAAGTGGTGTACTCTATGTTCTTCACTTAGGTATTTTTATCCCTTTCTTCAAGATGCTATTGAAACTATAAGATAAACATGTTGGATAATGATAAAAGATATGAATGGAAAAAAAGCATTGGATCTGAAATTTTATGGGGAAAAATCCTTTATAATCCAGAGGCTCCTGGATAGATCAAGGCTTGAGAAGTCACCTGGGAAACAATGTTTCAAAAAACACCTCCTAGGTAGTAACCCTCTCATTTGAAATCAGAGAGAAAAAATGGCTTTTACAGAAAAAATAGTCCTTTTTCTGAGAAGATGGAAGATTGAAAGTACCTCTGCGATGGCTGAGGAAAAAATTAATGCAGAAAAATATAGTTACAGAACCTATTAGAAGATGATATCAGTAGTATTAACTGTAGCCCAGAGTCAGTCTGGTAAATGAGGAAAATACACTGAGAGGAAAACCACAATAAGCTCCCAAAAGTCATGAACTTCACTTGACTCTGGTGAATATTTCCATCAGTCTTTTAAGGCCTGTGGTAACTCTTGTGGAACCAAATGGAAAATTAAGCAGCGACTATTTGTTCCTTGCATTATTCAAAAACTAATAGTAATCTCCTCTGGTGTTTTATTATTGCCATAGATTAGGTTGTCTGTAGTACTAATTGAGCAGAGTCCTGCTGACTACAGAGAAAATCAAAACAGCTTAACTGAATATCTGATTAATAAAGAAAAATAAATCTTGTTTTATGTGAAAGCTTTGCCTGACTTTTAAAATGAAAATTAAAAACTTGAATTTCATGCCTTGGAGTCTTTCATATCAAGAGTTGTTACTGCTTACAGATCCACCATGGGCAAACTGGAACAACATGAGGGAGGACTCATCTGGGGAAATTACTTTTTAAAGTGATTTAAGCCCTGTGTGCAGAAGGAGATGTTCTTTCTAGTCCTTCTCCAAAGTATCCCAGTTTTCAAGGGTGTATGTGTCCAGCATATTCCTTTAAAAATGGGTGAAATTCTCAACCCCAGAGCTGTGGTCCCTCCAGTGCCCAGCCACAGACCTGTCCTACTCACTGGCTTGGCTGGCTTGAAGCTTGCTGGCAGGTTGCACACAGGGAAGAGGGCACACTCACAGAGCAGATAGTTATGGACAAAGTTTAATAAGGAATTGCGAAACATTGCCGTGCTCAGGCACAGAGCCTGGCCAGGTGACCATACTGACCAGCACCGAATAACACATGATTATCCTTTGGTTATTCCCATAACCCTTTTTCCCCCACACTCATCCCTTCCATGTTCACCTTGATGCCTCCTTTTGGTTCTTCCCCTAAATCCTATGTAATAATGTTTAAACAGTCACACATCTCCCCTCAACTCACAATAAGGTGCCTCTTTCCCACAAGACACTTTGTAATCGTTTGCCTTCTTACCTTTACAAAGTTGAGTCTGAACATCTGACTCTTCAAGGTTATATTTGAGTGCTTCATTAAGTCGCCCATCAGTCAGCCTTTTCAGGTTTCTGTATCTGTGTGTTTGATTTATTTATTTTCCTGTTTCCTGTCCTTGTCTTTTATGTTGAGTAGCCATTAACCAGTTATCCTTACAAATAAACACAAAGACAACAGAGTGTTAAGGATAAATGAGTTACAGACTGCCTAGTAGCTAGTAGACTGCCAGATTTCTCTCAACAAACCCAAAAATATGGTTTGGGAGATAATTTTTTTGAGGAAATTCACCTCCAGCCTCTCCTCCTGGCTTGAACTCCAGATAAGAACACAGAAGGAGTCAGGATCTTTGGCTTCAAGTGTTGCTGCACACCAAATTTTCTGAATTTTCTGAATACAGTTGTTGCAGGGCCCCAGCTCCTGCAGTAATGGCCCGGTTTGCCACAGGTACTTTGAGTATGACTTGTCTCATGCAATTCATGAGGTAGGACACCTTGTGATAACTCATCACTAAACTTCCTCCATAACGAATAAAGACAGAGGTGCAAACCCAGAAGATGAGTCAGTCCTCCTTTCCTATCCACCCACCTCAGGATGAAACAAAACCCCTTCTGGATATATTTTTCTCTCTATGGACTACAGAGGAGTCAAGGCAATCAACCTTGTCTAATCATCTCACTTGCCAACAGCATAGTTGGGTATGGTAACTTTCACCTCTGTGTGGGGAGGTGGAACTTATCTACGTGATCCAGTACTTCTTTTGTGACTATAATGAAACTTCCCATCTGTCTGTGCCTAATGGCCTCTCTGCAGCCTCTTTTTCCTCAAAGGACTGCTACACACAGTGCTAGGCACAGTGAGGGACACCAGCAAGAAAACCTACATTCTTTCCTCTCCTTTCAAGACGTTATACAGCTGGTCGGCAACAGGTAAGGCAACCAACTGTTCAGTGTGCTCAAAGCTTTGGGAACATTTCTGATTTCTACACAAATACTGCTGTTATTGTTGGTATTGTTATGCAAATAGTTGGTCTATTTGTAATATATTTTCATCCTGGAAAATGCACACATTTAAATGCCTTTAAAAGCACCAAGAGCAAGACCAATGAAATGGAGAAAACAATATTCTGTAACATGTGGTGTACTTGCATCCCAGCAAATGGCACGTTACTCCTGGGAACCTCCCACGCTCTGGTGTGTCAGTGCTTTAAGCTCCCTCTTCAGTGGGTGGAATTCCACCAAGCTCTTCCATGAGGGGTAAGCACAAGCCAAAATATCCTGACAGGAACTATGGTTGGGAAGTTGCTCCCCCGACATGTAGCCATGAAGTTGAATATAGTTGGACATTCAGGAAGAAAGTGCCTCTTAAACTGTTTGTTCTCTACTCACAGAGAAAGGAAAAAAAAATTCATTTTGTTTTCCTCACAAAATTTTTTTGCACTTAATTATTGCTTAAAGCATTGAAGGACATTGCTACACTAATGACTCTTTTTAGTTACGAGCTGAGACATCACAAGCACACACTTAGACAGTTGAAGCATACTTCGACGAAAATGGAGATAAGTGGAAAATGTCAGTGTTAGACCCTGTCATGGATGGAAGAGCAGAAGTGTAGGATCACCTGTGCTGGAGAAGCTGATAGAAGATGTGAACAAGGGAAACTTGGGAAGGATGTAGAAATGGAGACAATAGTGGGAACTCCCCTTGTTAAGGGAAATGCTGAAACTGGATGAAGATTTATTGGGCTGAAAAAGACTTGATAAGTCTTTCTTTTCTTGGGTAAGAAAAGTAGTATCAAAAGGAGAGCAGGGTAAGAAGGAAAGGGGTGGGACTACAGCATAGAAGAGAAATGTGGCTCTTCATGTAGCTAATGGCTGGGAGGAATGGTAAATGCAGAGACCAAAAACCTGAACTGCAGTGAGAAGGCAGTGAGGGAGAGGGCATGAGGAGCTGGAAGGCCGGAGTGTCTGCTGGCAGTTCAGAGATGGCTGGAGTGGACAGGACTGCAACAGTTATGTGTTTACACAGAGCAAGTGCTGCCACATTATGAAAGCCCAGTGGTTTATCATCACTGATCATTAATCTTTATTTCTTGCTTTTTTCCTAATACCGGAAATCAAATAAGATGAATTTCTATCACCTCTACCGCAAAAAAAAAACAAAAACATAGAGCCTTCTGAACAGGTTCCATGAATTTGGCATAAAATTGTTGTTCCTGAGAAAAGAACATTCTCTTTTTCTTCTGGGATTTAATAGTTCATTTTTCAAACCTAATTTTTAATTTAAATTGTTCATTTTTTTTAACATTTGTTTTGTTTTGTTCATTTTTTTAGGCTTCCAATACAAGCATCCTCTGCTTGTAATTCACAAGATAAATTTTGTTGCAGTTTCCTTCTGCCAGACTGGGTAAGGTCTAGCTTCGGTAGAAGGCAAGTTTTGAGCAGACCCTGTAGCTTTATACCTCTCAACCAAAGCTCTAGAGCTTTGGTGTTTTCTACACCACTTAAACTTTTTCTTTTGTGGATACTATTTCTAAATGCTCATGCTTTTTTTTTTTTTAGGTATTGTTCCAAGGGAAAGAAGCTTCCATTTATAGAAGTGGAAGCAAATGGGATTTTGGAGATCACCGTCACATCAATTTTTGCATGAACACTCCTCATGGCTAAAGCTGCTTATTATACACTTGCTGGGACTCTGAGAGAGCTCTTAGTACCAGCTTTTGAAAAAGATCCGTTCTCTGTTCACCATGCTGAGCATTGTCCTGTATTGTACAAACTTCACTGGAAAACTGGATATTCAGCTCCAATTTTTGTCAGAGCTGCAGACACCAACACAAACCAATTATACTTGCAGACACCCTCCTTGCAAAAGGTGCACACGCCTTGTCACACTAAAGGAGCCTTGGCTGAGGATATTGGGAATTCAGTCCTTCTGCTGTCAAATACTATCCCATCTCACATCAAATGCACTGCTTCTGGCAGGGCAGCTTATTTGCCCGAGCTTAGAACTAGCTCTGCAAATGTTTCAGCAAGTTAAATTTGACAGCACAAGTGTCCATATACAATGAGCACTCTAGAAACAGCGGTTCAGAGAAGGGGAATTCAATTCATCCAGAACTTCTTTCTCTTTGAAGAAAATACCTGTGCTCCTTAAGACTTCGGCCAAAATGTAGGGTGGGAGTCCCACATTTCATGGGTGCCACCAGCTGCTTGGCTACCATTCCTCTGAACTCCAGGGAAGCAGGACTTCATTTTAATTCATCAACAGAACAGGTATTTTCTGACATCTGCTTCCCATGTGAACTTCTCCTGAATAGGAGAGGTGCTCCATCCCTCTGATCAACTTGGTGGCCTCCTCTGGACTTGCTCCAACAGGAGTATGTCCTTCTCGTGCTGGGGACCCCAGGGCTGGATGCACTGCTTTAGGTGAGGTTTCAGAGGGCAGAGTAGAGAGGCAGAATCCCCTCCCTCGCCCTGCTGCTCACGCTGCTTTTGATGCAGCCCAGGACACATTTGGCTTTCTTGGCTGCAAATGCACATGGCTGGGTCACGCCCAGCCTCTCATCCACCAGCACCCCCAAGTCCTGCTCAGCAGGGCTGCTCACACTCTGCTCATCCCCCAGCCGGTGTTGATACTGCGGATTCCCTGGCCCAGGTGCCATACGTTTCACTTGATCTTATTAAACCTCATGAGATTCCCATGGACCCATTGCTCGAGCTTGTCCAGGTCCCTCTGGATGGTGTCCCATCCTTCAGGTGTGTCAAACGCACCACTCAGCTTGGTGTCATCAACACATCTGACATCAGCACATCTGTCTGCAGATAATACCTACAATGCAAAGCCAGTTGCAGAGAAATTAAATTAAAACGTTACTGAGAAATAAAACAAACTGGCTTAGCCACGCCACTGAAGTGCTGCAGTGCGTCACAGAGTGTGCAGACCCTGCAAGCATTCATGTTGGGTCTATGCTACTTAATTTCCGCCGTTTCGGAGGCAATTATTTTTTTTTCATAAATCCTTTCTGAGTTAGTCAGTGAGATAAGTCTTGTCCTTCCAGAATACTGAGCTCAGCACCGCTCAGAATATTGGAAAACCAAGAAATATAGCACTGCAGTGCACAGCCACACTGCCTTTACTCCACTTCCTTCCTGTCCCATTAAGGCCAGCCATATCCAGTGACAACGTCTTGAAAGCACTTTATGGGTTTACAGATGGGAAATATGGTTATGATGTAATGCACACAAGATGGTTTAGCATGCAGTTTAGCTCAGGCAGGCTTTTTTGAAAGGCTAAATAGTTGAACATAAGGCAAACAGAGGTAGATCCTGCTCAACTCTGTGCAATGGAAAGCATAAATATGTCTTCTATGATTATACTGAGTATAGTGGCTGAGAGGGTTATAACAATGGTTAAGGCTGTGATTTTATTTCTGGGACGCTAGATGTTTGAGTTGTTCTTAAAAAAACACCACAAAAGGACATATACAGTCACAACACAACCTTATCGCTGCATGAAAACATTTTGTTGTGGAATTTCTTAGAACCATTCTTTTCAACACAAGAGAAATATTTTCCTGAAGGGATGAATGTGCACATGCACAGATACTCTAGTGCAAAGATCTGAGATACTACACTAACAGGGTAATTGTAAAAGATACTTATGGGCTGTCTTCCCCTATATTTTGTTACTGTGACATAAATAGCAGAAGGAAATAGGGTAAGGATATTAAACTCCACATTAAACTGTGTTGTCAGCTAGTCCTTAGAACATCAAAGGATATATATTTTTGCCGTTATTTATATAATTTAAGAAAAAACCCAACTCACTGACTGTAGAAAAAGTTGCTTCAAATTATGTGGCACTTGAAACTTTTGTACTGGGGCCATAATTTCAGCACAAGTTTCAGGCTTCTCCACTCTTCTAGCTCCACTGCCCGTTGTTCTGTCAGAGAGCATCCTGCCTGCAGGTGTAGGAGGCTCTGAGCTTGTGCAGGCTCAGGGATGGTGAATGGCAAAGGCTGACACCCCCTCTCCCCATTGACACCCGTCGTTCATAGTTCCCCCTGCCACCTGCACCATTAATATACCTTCCAGTATCTTTGAAGAAACAAAGATGAGCAGAGGTACTGAATGTGCATAAATATTCATGTATTGGTATCAATTCAGCTGTTACATGGGGGGATCCTGCAACCTTTGGAGGCCTGGGGATAACTGCATGCATCTAAAGATGTCCAAGACCTGGAGTGCCAGTGTGCACCTCCTCCTTTTTCTCCTTGACAGGCACCAGTTTCTTTCTTGGTTTCCTGGAGCAGTGGGAGACAGTGAAATGGGAAGCCTGGAGAAGACAGTAGGGAGAGGGACACATTACAGATAGTTTGTTTGGAGGGGGAGTCTGATGAAAGCACCAGTAAGGGAGGGCAGCTGTAGAAGTCAGTCAGCAGAAGACTCCTGGGTTTACTGCAGTCTGCTTTGAGGCAGGACTGAATTTACTTTTGCCAACCCCAAGCACATATTTTAACTAACACATTCTTCAAAAACTACAGAGCAGGACTTTCTGTAGCTTCTCTAGTTAGCTTGTGCCTGGTTCCTCAGCATCCTGCTTGAAGATTTTTCCAAATACTTATCCCAAACTGTCTTTCTGAACCGTGAGCAGATTTCTGCTGTGCTGGAAAGGAGAGCACCTGATGATAGCTTTCCTGTTTCAGCAGATTATAACATCATTGTGTCCTGTTTTCTCAATTATTGGCCTGCTCATATTGTCATTTTCCAGAAAAAGTACTACTTTTCTCTTTCCCACAAAAACTACTTGTGTAAACCTCTTCACATTTTTGGAGGTCACTTCTGGACTCCCTTATTTCCCCATCATTTTACTAAACACCCTTCAGATGTCATGTATTATGTATGACTCCAAGAAACCAATGACATCCACTTTAGAATTCTACAGTTTTAAGTGTGATCCCACCTTATTAATTTTTAAAAATATGTATTCATGAATAAAATTTCTTTTTTTTTTCATCATTTCATCCTATAATTCCATATGGGTCCTTCCTGCAGTACTGACGCTCAGCCAGGTATGTCCCATTATACATGGAAGCCTTCTGCTTAAATTTAGCATTTTGTACTTGACCTTAATGAGTTTCATCTCACTTAGAACCACTTTACATTCTTGTCCTTCCTTGCGATTTCTCTTTACTCAGGTTGGTGTCATTCTCAAATCTGATGTTCACATGCTCTGTTCCATCATCTCAGCTATTAAACACAATTTTGAAACTACTAATGACTCTGACCCCTGTACAACCACACTTCAATGCCCTTGAAGAGTGACAGAATCTTTGATTTACTCTTGTGGAGAGGACTTCATCATGTTGCTATACACCCACTTTTAATGATTGCATCTGCAGGGTATTTGTCTACTGCAGTTATAAGAACCTCACTAAAACCAAAATGAATCATATCAACCCTCTAAAGTCACAAGGCTGGCTACCCTGCCAAAGAAAAGAAGTAGGCTGGTTTGGTGGGATGCATTATTTACAGGTCTGTGCTGGCTGTTTTTATTCCCTCTTATCCTCTAGATCCATGCTTTCAGTGGATCGAAGTTGAACTGATGGCTCTGTGATTTTGTGGGTTCATTTTTTTCTGCTTTTTAAAGGTAAGCCCATTGTTTTCCTTCTTGCAATCATCTCCATCAGATGGCTTGACTATATCTCTTGTAAAAATTCTCTTTCTTTTCTTTCCTATTCCTCTGTCACCAACTTAGATGAAAGTTAGTAATTCAATGATTGCAGTTAACTCTTTTTATGCCAAGAAAGCACACCGTACCTCTGCATTTTTGCATAAATTAATTTTCTTTTTCTCTTTTGAGGTGGTAGATCAAGACTTGCTCTTAATAAAGTTAGCACATCTCTTTCTTGATTCCCTTAATTTCCCTGCAGTCTTCACCTCACTTTTAACCTTATCCTCTGATTTAAAGTCTGCTCTTTTTTCCCCATATTTTTCAGAAAATCTGTTTGATTTTCAAATCCTTAAAGAACTCCTGGGATAATTCTATTGGTCTAATTCTCTTATTTTTTTTCCTTAGCAATGGTCCAGCTTGCCACTTTGCTTTTCACATAATCTCCTTTAATAGCTGTCAGTCTTTGGCACATCCGTGTATTTAAAACAGGTGACTTTGTCAAGAAATCCTTCCCACCAATTTCCTACCTTCTTAGTTTGCTTTTTTTCACTGCATAACTAATTCTGCCGCTTTTTTTCTGCCAATTCCTTAGACTAATGAATTTTATTATGCAAAATCACTTTCGTGGAAATCATCTTCCGTGCCAAAGAAATTTTCATCTCTTCTCAATTCCTCCCACTCAAAACTAAACTGAACCAGCTAAAAACCTGAGATCTTCCCCTGGCGGCAGGCTCTGCCTTACAGCCATGTTTTAGTTAGGTATCTGCCCATGTCAAGGGAGGGTGGACTAGGTGGCCTTTGAAGGTCTCTTCTAGCCCAATTAGCCTGAGATTCTGACAAGACTGACTAGGACAAGCAGTGGACCGTGTTTCTGACAAAAGGTGTCCATCAGCCTTGCTCTAGCTCTTTTTATAAAAACTTTTACATCTAATATACACAGTCTCAGCGATCAGATGTAGTGTTAAATACAAATGTTACCATTCATGGTTTTTTCGTATCTCTTTCAAAGATGAATACCCAGAAAACATCCAGGACTGCAAAGAGCACTCTGGGATAGTCACATGAAAACGAGTTGTTTAGTGCTGTACATAAAGTAAATGGTCTCCATCTCAAAAAAATTTTAATTAATAAATTGCTCCAAACTCTCATTTTTCATTTCGACATTCCACTAAAGTGATACAGTTTTTAAGTACTTAATATTCATTTTTTGCCTTTCAGAAGAGAGTGTTCTACATAGGATAAAAACACAAATTGATTCACTTTTCCAATCACATGTTCCTTACTTCAGCTCATTGCACAGGATTAAAAAATGCTGATATGGTCTGATTGCAGCCTATTTCCTTTCAAAAGCAGTGAGATTGTGCTTTTGTTAAAAACATACACACAGAAATAGAAATTGTGCTCACACCTGCAACGTCAATACCTTTGAAAAATAATCAAGCCTTTAAGTTTCTCTTGTTTGGAAAGAAAGTAGCTCAATGATTTATAAAAAAAAAACCCAGCACACAACATTTTAGTAACTGCTTCTACAGGTAAGTACAACATTTTATCCTTTCACCATTTATTTCTGCTGTGATACCAACTTCTTTTACTTCCAGCTTTTACTGAGACACAGTGGTCTCTACTAAGCCTTTGTGATGGCTGTGATTGAGCTGCTGCTTATGCACTGCTTTCAGCTCTCAGCTATCTCACACATCTGCCAGCTGCAGGAATTGATACCAGAATCTCTGAAAATGCAATGGAAAACAGTTATGCAGCCTTGCAAGGAGCACATCTCTTCAGTGTTCCCTCTCCCAGTCCCAGGTTTCTCAAAGTGTTCTCAAAGTTTCAGAAGCATGTGGACTGAAGTCCAATACTTTTTAGCCACCTACACCTTTAAATGCCCACTGCCTGTAAAACAGCCTTTGTTGAAAAACGTTTTCATTTAGGAAGGTGATTTGTCACTTGTGAATGTCATTTGAGTTGATCTTAACAGCATGAAATTCACTCTTCTAAGAGTACAATATTTTCCAAATTATTACAGATTTTGAACATTACTGTGCAAAAACATCCCGGCTTCTCCACTTACGTGTAGGTTGTTGGACACATCAGACCCTGGGCTATTCAGAAACAGAGGTGCCTTTTTGTTCTTGTCCATCCCTGCACCCTCACCGGCCTTCAGGGAGAGATCATATTGTCCCTTGAACCTCCCAAGTGACCTGCTGCCTCTCTGGGGTCTTTCAGATGCTTTTGTGTTCTTGTTCATTTTGTTTCTTTCTTTTTTGTCCTACGCTTTTCTGTACTATGGTTTTTGATGTTTCATATACTAAAAAAAAAGAATACTATTTCATTTCTAAGAATGAAATGTTCTCTGGGGGCCAGAAGTCGGGGTTCTGCACAGGCATTAATAACAAGCCTTTTTAGTTGTTATCTTATTCTGTCTTACACTAAAAGCAACTAGAAGAAAAGCCATATACAGGAAGGAAAGGGTCACATGTCTAACTCTGCCAGAAGGCTGACAGTAAGTCTCAAATAACCAGTGTCCTAGGGAGAAGCTTTCATGTCAACACCAGCCCACAGAAAGCTGCTTGCCTTTGCTCAGCTCATCCTGCATGCCTCCCTGTGTCATCTGCCCACGTCCTTGTCAGCTTCCTGTTGTTACCCACCTTGAAGCATCCTCTCCCACATCTTCTGACCCAAACTCTCAATCCACCACTTCTCTCCTGGTCAGCCTCAGTGTGTCTCCATCGCTGCCCACTATTTTCTTGTGAAGCCACTCCTTTTCTGATGCACACATTCTTTATGCAATACACATCCTCACCCCAACCCCACAGATCTCTTTCCCCCTCAGTGCTTCTCACTCTCTGCTGCCAAGTCTCCAATCCTAGTACTTCTGCTTCTACACAGCTCTGTTTAATAGACCTATGACTTACACTGCTCTACCTGTATTTTATTTTATATATGTCTTTTTCACTGTAAAGTGTTTCCTCTGGGAGAAAAGACAGAATATAAGTTTTTGGTTAGTCTATACACAGGATTAGTCCATTAGCAATGTAACATTAATACTGCACCTCATGTCAGAGGTTGAGTCTCAGCTGTCCCCTTGAACTCTTCCTTACTTCATTTGGAGTCTTCAGGGAAATTGGAGCTGTATACAGCTTTCGAAGCTTTGCATTTTAACAGTTTCTCATTCTTAATTCTGATATTCTTGGAGGCAGCTAAGAAGAGAAAGAAACACACAACCGCCAAGAATGTGTTAATCACATCCATCCCTCTATCTCCAGTGAAGGAACCAAGGTATTAAATATGCTAGTAAAAATCCCAGTGGGTGAGCTATCTTTTTCCTAAAGAAACTGGAAAATAGTACATTCTTTCAAGACTCATGATTATGGTATTAAGGGGTAATAAAACCTCATTTCCCAGGCTTCCCTTTTTGCCAAGGCTCAATGTTGGCCCAGCAAGAGGGTCTGAGGGAGGATGCCTTCTCTAGGAGCAATGAAGACCCCCTGTCTGCAGCCCCCTGTGGCTGCATAAGGGTCATTTTGGAGTGGTTGGAGAATAGGCTGAAAGATATGGGGAGTCTGCTACTCTTAACATGGCTGTGGTAAGCTTTCACATTGAAAGAAAGCTGAGCTGTTTTCCTGGTTACAGCAAGGCTAAATAACTGTGAGGGTTGCTCCTCATGTGTCTTAGGGATATGAAATTTATTATCAGGAGATCACAAGTAACTCATGTTGATTCTGGTAAACGGTTGCCAGTGCTCAGGCATGGTTAAAAAGGCAGCCTGGTGTTAGGGGTGCATTTCTCTCAGGAGAAAGAACATCAGCCTCAGAGCATTTATTGCAGTCACTTGCAATGTCCCCTCAGTGGCACTGGCATGGCTACAGCCTTCAGTGCAACAGATGGCAGAAGCATTTGCAGCCCAGTGCAATGCTTTTCTGAGGCTGTCGGAAGAGACCCTGCTCCAGCCATCACACGCAGAATAGGGAATTCATTGCCAGGAAAAGGAGCGGAGGACATCTGCAGGAATGCTGGCAGCTGGGGCAAGGTGGCATGAGGTGTCCGTTGGAACATGAGCGTGAAGAGATCAACAAATGGGGAAGTCAAAGCAGCATCACAAAAGCTGGGGCTGTAATTTTTTAGCCAGAAACTCACGTTGACTTTCCAAATTGTGAAATATATGAAAAAATAGGTAGAAAAAAAGACAGTAGAAGATTTCTGCCCAGTGTTATCCAGTGGTTTTAATTCTATTTTTAGATTAATCTCCTATGATTTTGATTTCTGACTTACGGTTTTTGAAGTTGTGCCAGCTGATATTCTGAGGCTGTTGTTAGGTTTGCACAAAGGTCCCAGGCAAACAGCTGCAAACGCACTGGAAATGGAAAGCAGGAATTCAATATCCAGTGGTCTGAGCTGAGACCTGTGAATTGTCATTCACAATTGCTGTATGAATGACACAAGAACACCGTTGGCTTCCACAGTTTTTTATTTTACATCCTTTGCATGCCTCTATGGAAATGTAGTACTTATCATTCTTCATAGTTGAGAATAGTTAGGTCATTAAGCAGACTTCACTGCAAGAAAGTTAGAATTACCAGAGAAGTCTAAGTGTGATTAGCAGATCCAAAGAAACATGAACAGAAATTTTGTCTTCTTCATCACCTTTGAAAATTCCAGCCAGTAGGAAGATACTGAAGATAGCCCAGCATCTTGCCCTTAGAGACAGATGGTTAGAAGAACCTGTATCCTGTTAACAATGTCATCATCTTCTGTGTAAGACAGCCAGTCCAGCTGGAACAGTTGCCTCCAATTAAAGTGGAATAGAAGAGCAGCATTGCACGATTGGCAAATGCCTCATTTAACCAGGCCCAGACAGGAGGTTGTTAATGTGATGAAAATATATGTGTATATGTTTAGCCATTTGAAAATGACCTACAACTTCTCAATCTACAATAAGGAAATCAGTGCAAAAATCCCTGGGATTTACAAGGGGGAAAAGAAAAAAAAAAAAGTGGTTTTACTGCATATAACACAAAATAACAATTACCTAAGCACTGATTTTGTTTAATTGCATAGAGCCTGATTTGAAATATTAAATCCTCAGGGGCTTGATTTGAAAATGCAATAGATACATGTGATAACATAGTAAAAATGGACCACAGTTACCTTAGCAAATAATTAACTGTAGATTCTGTTATGAATAAATTTACAAGGATAACTGGATTAGAAAACCTCTGCACTAAAAGTTAAAGCACATATGCTGGAGTATAATTGAGACACCTGCATGTTGCACTAATGTAGTTTTTCTGCTTTCAGATAAGTAATTTGTACTAAATGTTGTTCTATAATATTGCTAGATCGCAAAGTCAAGTTCTAAGCTTAAATGGACCTTGGGCAGAATGTCAACAGAAATGACATCCGGAAAGCTTGATTGCTGTCCTTAAAATGCAATATTTCACAGCTCTGACAAATGAACTGCCACTGTACACAAAGTCAAGTATTACACTGACTTAGCGTGATAGATTTTATTCTGTGAGGGAAAATAATTGGATTTTCATAAACCTTAAAGAAGGAAGAGATGCTGGATTTATGTAAATCTCTTGAGACTGTTAAAGACAAGCAGAGTTTCTGTCCATGAAACACACATTACGAAATTGTCAAGGAGAAAAGGAGGCAGAGGTGTTTCAGAGATTGCTCTAGAAAGGAGTTGTGCCAAAAGTCTTTTGCAAAAGCCTTGAATTTCCTTTCAGTAAATAATGTTTTGCAATGCTTCATATAATGTTGTTCATAAGTTTTAGCTGGTTTGCATGGACCTTGGATCCTAATGACTATGCACAGATCTTCTTAAAAACCACTTGTCTTCTCCCTCCTTCTCCCTCAAGGTAAATATATTGGTGAGGAAGTGAGTAGGTTACAAGGTGAGGAAAGTTGAGAAGGAAATATATTCTGAAACTTATTTTAATATCTGTTGCACATTGAGTATGAGACAGTGGGTTGCTCAGAGAAGCTGTGTATGCTCCTGGGAGTGTTCAGTGCACGGCTGGATGGGGCTCTGAGCATCCTGGTCTAGTGAAATATGTCCCTGTCCATGGCGGGGGGTTTGGAACAAGATGGTCTTTAAGGTCCTTTTCAACCCAAGCCTTTCTATGATTCTATGAATATATGAGTCACATCATACATAAAATAAGAATAGTATGTATTGTTTCTAGCCAGTTCTTTTAGCTTTTGTCTCTAGCAATATCAACCCGATCTCTACACTAACCTCAACCCATGGATTTTCCTTTTCGATTTTAGTTCCAAAAAATCGAAACAATTTTTCCAAAGCAATTGAAAATGGGATGTATCTAATAAGACAAGGAAGAGAATATCAGGTTTTACATGTAAATCCTTCTTTTCTTATTCATGTTTAAGACCCTGCTAAGTGTGATGAGGAAGGGTTGCCTTAAAGCATTATAATATGAGAAGCGTGACTAAAAACCCCCACTGATCTTTAATCCAGGTCATGAATATGACCTCAGGATGTGCTGTGTACAACACGAAATAGTTATACATGGGGTGGGTGTCATTTTTCAGTAACTGTCCAAAGTCCAGCAACAGCACTCATCTCTTGGAGGATTTGGCAGAGGGCAAAGCACCAAAAAAAGGTTGATCAGAGCCTGTATAGGATGGGGCAGAGATGGGCTGGGCTTAACTTAGGGGGTTCTTTCCAACATATATAAACACCTGATGAGGAAGTGAGAAGAGTGAGCCAGGATCTTTGCAGTGGTACACAATGACTTGCCTGGGGGCAACATGCACAAAACTGAAACAAAAATAAAAATAGTGCTCTTATGGTGAAGTTGAAGTTAACACCAGCACAGGTTGTCTGGAGAGGTTGTGTAGTCTCTGTTCTTGGAGATACTCAAAATCCACCTGGATGTGGTCCTGGGCGACCAGGTCTAGCTGACCCTGCTGGAGATAGGGATGGACCAGAGGTGCCTGTCGGCTCCAGCCACTCCAGGGTACAGTGCCTGCCACCCACACTCAGGGAGACAGAGACAGGGATGCATCCACATCCCCAGCATTTGCCCGTGCTCCTTTGTGCAATGTGCTCTGCCCCCAAGGCCCCAGGATGCAATTACTGGTTTTCATGTGGGACAGGGGAGAGATTTATATTAAAGTGTCCACAGTGTAATGAGGGCTGCCTGCTACTGGATTAAAGTGTGATCAGAGAGGCTGCGAAGGTGCTGTCTTTTGAGTTAGAGCACCATACACAGCAAGACTTTGCCACTCTCAGCCCTGCAGCAAGTTTTGGGGAAACACCTAAGGAAGAGGTGGGGACATTTTGCTGTGCTTTCAAGGGACAAACAATCCCAGGTGTGCTAACAGGACTGGTCAAAGGGGAAAGCTGTGCTTGTCACCAAGTGCAGTCCTACAGAGGATTTATGGGAAATACTCCCAGGGAACAGCCTGAAGGTAAAGATCATATGACCTTTGAAACTTACTGCAAATTTGCTGAACAGAAATTGCTCAGGTAGATGTATTACAGCACTGCTGTAAAATGGGATGAAATGGGTATCTGAAATCAGTCACAGATCAGTTCATTCAAAGAGTCTAAGTTTTTATTTCTACCTTTGATCTTACCTCTGTTTAGCATAGACTACCTGCACTTTGAAACCTGATTTGGACTAGAAGAAAAATTAGAAACTATTAAAGCAAAACATCCTGAAACTTCTTTTCCTAAATGTTCGGAAATGGCTTTATTTATCAAAGAAAGAACCTCTCCTGTTTACACTTTCCCACTCAATTACCTGGCATTTTCAGCGGAAAGCATTTAATCACAAAACTCCTGACAGAGAAAGAGCCTTTTCAAATGGAGCGAACACCTGAGAGTGACAGGAGCTGGTGAGTTAATAGGAGACCATGTGGGGGTCAGCACTGCAATTTTGCAATTGGTGTGTGTTTGATGTTGTTAGGCTGGAAAAATTGAGCAGATGCTAGGATGCTTTTGCACATTTTTTGCCAGCCTCCTCGGGAAAAACAATGAGAGCCCTGTAGACTCCTGGTGGGGCAACGACAGTGTTGCAAAAAATGCAATGGAGAAGAGCATTTTCTGTATTTCAAAGGCAGAAATCTTTCCCTTTAACATCCTCCCTGTGTCCTTTCAAGGCTAGAGGTGGAGGGAGAACATCTTTTGACAAGTTGAAGTGCCAGTAAACAGATTTGGTTTGTTGGTTACCATTTAGCAATGCTAGAATTCAAATGTGCTGGGTACATCCCAGAGATGACCCTGAAGACCCCTAGAATGTTACTGCAACTTCAGATATATTTGTGTCCAGCAGAAAAATGGCTTAAGATCACAAATTTACATAATGCTATATAATGCGTATCACTGAACAGATGTCAGGAGATAATAATCCACCTGAACCAGATGGCCAGCTAAAAGAGAAGCTCCTATTTATTAGGTTCTTGATTATTTTCTTTCCTTAATGTTTAATGAGCACAGTCGGAGAAGAAGTGGTAAAATGAAAAGGTTTCAGAGAATCAAGGCTTTCTGCTTATGGGAAGTTCTCTGGCCGGATTTTGTAATGAGTCTGTTCTTTCCCGGAGGTACGCATTAGGATCACCTCTGTAAGACTAGGCTGATGAATAAGCATGTGTTTTTGTTTTGCACTTGGCTTTGAATTAATCTCCTGTACCACGTAGAGAGCTGCCAGAGTTTCCACAGTTAAGAGCTACTTCCAGCATGGTATAAGCAAAGGCAGTCTTACATCGCTAGAGAAGAACTGTGACTCTGCAACGCTTGCCACACCTTGTGATGTCAATGCCCACTTTCTTCCTTTCTCTGTTCAAAACAAACATAACATCTGCTGGAAGTTTTACAGCTTTTGAAGAAATCCACTTCTGATGTGGAGAACCCAAATTTCTTTTCAAGCAAGCAGGTATTATTCACCATGTACACCCAGGAAGCACAATGTTTTGTATCTGAAGGAGAGACAAGAGATTTAACTATGAGTAAAGCCTCAATGCAGTAGTTGTGAATATAAGAATAGAGAGAAAAATACAGCTTTTTCACTGTACTATTCTTGTTTGTTTAAAAATATGAAGCAGTGTATCTGGACTTATACATTAAGAACAGTAAATTAAAATTTCATGGTGAAAATGCAGAAAATATCCAATAAATTCCACTCCAAGTGACAAGTAAGCCATAAATCTAATAATAATGAATATTTTATAGACACTGGTCAGTAAAACCATCAGGTGTTTGCATATCTCAAATACCAGAAAGAGCAGAGCATCTGATGTTGCTGAGCAGGGCTGCAGAAGCTCATCCTGTTCACACTGAGGAGCTGTTAAGGAATGATTGCAAGGATATGTAAAAGCATATCAAATAATGCTAAGGCATCGCAGCTGAATCTGTTTCCTTATAACATTAAGTAGAGACAGCTCTGTTGTCATCGTTAGTGAAAGAGATGCCATGTCTGAACATGCTGCTGGAAACCTGAGAGTCTCACAATTTTGGAAAGCCCATTTGCAAGGGCTGTAATCATATAACATGAAGAGAGTTTTCAGTCACTCTCATCATCCATCTACTCACAGCTTTCTTTATGCTAATTTTTGATGATTTTTTTGTCCCTACTGCAGCAAACTTCTCATTTTCCTAGTCTAGAAGAATATTCAGAATTCACGAATTAGGCATCACCTCAAAAAACAGGAAGAAGAAATGCGAGCATTACTAAATGCTTAGCCTTGAAGTGATGAGATTTCCCTTTTCTTTCATTCATTTAAATGATGAAGAGCGCTTTTACCATGGAAAAATGTTGTTTTACCCTAGGATCACAAATGTAAACTCTGACACATATTTTTTGGTCCAAGAATATGAGTTTTAAGAAGCTGCTGGTCCAGAGGTGACAGGTACCCTTTAAGGAGTTTTCCAGTTTTCTGGCAGGATCAGATGTATGTTCCCCTGAAAAAAGCAACCTCAAATCAAGGTGTGCTTCAGCTGCTTCCTGACCCTTGCAGTGCTGCCCCATGGTGGGAGTTCCCTCTGGTGGGAGCAGAGAGGTGATGGCAGCAGTAAAGGAGTGCTGACAGTTGAAGTATCTCATTGTTTACCTTTCCCTACAAATAAGGGGTGTCTTAGACTCTACTACATGGCATGTCCTGAAAGACATGGGATAGATATTGAAGCATGAGCACTTGGTTGCTGCGTGGCTCACGACAACCTCCTGGTCCCCTGAAAACCCTTCACGGGAACCTGTGCTGAATTTTTACACTCCTGACGGCCCCGGGACATTTATCAAAGCAAAATCCTTTCCCTGAATACTGACGGATATGATAAACACCAATCCAGAGCCACCTTCTCAGCATCTGCAGTTCCCTCTGATGATAGGAAGAGAAATGCTAGTATGAAATTCTGGCAAGCCTCTCAAACCACAGCAGGTTTTATAGAATCATGGAATGTTTTGGGTTGGAAGGCACAATCCAGATCATTTAGTTCCCACCCCTCCACCACTGGCAGAGACACCTTCCACTAGACCAGGTTGGACAAAGCCCTATCCAGGCTGGCCTTGAGCACTTCTAGGAGTGGAGCATCCACAACTTCTCTGGGAAACCTGTTCTAGCACCTCACCAACCTTAGAGTAAAGAATTCCTACCTAATAATCTAATGTAAATCTGCCCGCTTTCAGTTTAAAGACATTACCCATTGTCCTTTCCCTACATTCCCTTGTAAAAAGTCCCTCTCCAGCAGTCTTGCAGGCCAACCCTGAGGCATTGGAAGGTGTTATAAGGTGTCCCCAGAGCCTTCTGTTTTCCAGGCTGAACAACCCCAACTCCTTCAGCTGGTCCCTGTAAGAGAGATGCTCTGATCATCTTCATGGCCCTCCCCTGGATCTGCTCCACCACTGTGATGTCCTTCTTTTGTTGTCATGACCCCAGAGCTGGACTTGGTGCTCCAGGTGAGCTGTCACAAGAGTGAAGTAAAGGGGGAGAATCCCATCCCTGACCTGCTGGTCACAGTTCTTTTGATGCAGGCCAGGATATTGTTGCCTTTCTGGGCTGCAAGCACATGTTGCAGGGGCACGTTCAGCTTCTCATCCACCAACAACCCCCAGTCTTTCTCCTCAGGTGTGCTCTCAACAAATTGACTGCCCAGCCTGTGTCTGTGCTTGTGTTTCAGCAAAAACTACCATTCCAGGAGAGATTAATGGCCTCATGTGATGAAAAGATAAGTGTATACTTTCCTCAGTTGGAATTAAATCTGGAGGAAATAAGGTTCTACAAAGAGCAGAGAAATCACAGGTGGCAGAGATAATAGGAACAAAAGAAGAAGAAAATGTAATAAAATCTGAGGCCATTTATCAGTTGGTAGTGAAGGGATTGCAGCTTGCAGCAGAGAGAGACAAATTCTTTTCTCCTTGATGCAGAAAGAAACCACAGAAAAATCCTCCAGTAAGGGATTCCTTGGAGACTGTTAGCTCAGACTGAAAAATTCATTTCTGAAGTGCTCGATTCCCACCCATTATGATGCCTAATGATACGGACATTTGACAACACAATCTTTTCTGATCTCAAGACTGTGTGTGTGAACTGGGAAAAGAAAATACTTATATGTCTTTCTTTACTGCTGGAGTTTATGTCAGAACAAAGTGTCGTAAGTGCTTACTGAATACGTTTTTCTCCCCATACTTAAAATTTTATTCCCCAGCATCATTAGGTGTAGAAAAAGAATAAACTTTTTATGATCAAATCACTCATAGGAGCAGGAAAACTGTGAGAAGTGCCTAGTTGCTGTCCCAGTGCATACCTGGACATGGTGCGGATACCGGTATTTAAATTAATTAGCATGCCAGACTGGCCTCCTCCTCTGTGGCATCCCGTGTGGGTATCCTCAGCCATGCCTGCATCAACTGCAGTGTCTGTCCCTCACACTCTGTTTACTTCATTCAACTCATATTATCTATCTGAATATAGGGGGTTTGAGGTAGCTACAAACCCAACAGCCTTATACTTGCTGTCAATGGATAGAAGGACAGGACTCCTCAACATCTTGTGAATTTCTAACCAAGCAGCTGAAATTCATCAAATTATTGTGGGTTTAAT
Organism: Mystacornis crossleyi; assembly: GCA_013400655.1. Taxonomy (NCBI): domain Eukaryota; kingdom Metazoa; phylum Chordata; class Aves; order Passeriformes; family Timaliidae; genus Mystacornis; species Mystacornis crossleyi. The sequence goes on from VYZQ01030178.1 coordinate 45,108, forward strand.
CTTGGTCTCATCACCAAAGACAGAAAAAAACCTTATTGGCTTGTGTGGGCCTGCAAAGAGATATATAACTGAGCCCAGCCTGGATCAGGGTTTGCCTTTGGAGGGAGAGGAGAGCTGCACAGTGGCAGAAGCCTTCCCCCACCATCACCAGCAGTGCTCCAGAAGGACGGAAGGAGCAGAACTGCCTGGTGCGTGTCTGGTCTCTCACGCAATGTGTCAAGAAGAGTTATCCGCCCGCAGCTCCACTGACTCCTGACAATGAAATGATTTAATTCACGAGGCATTCGGCACAGGCCCTGCAAGAGCAAGAAAATGGCATGCATTCAGATATGTAAATTGAATTACTTCGTTTTGCACACAGAATTTCAGTCATTAGAGGCAGAGATAATGACTTGCAATATGTTTCTGAGGAGAAACACACAATGATAATCTTATTTACTTTACACTTTAATTTCCTAATGTGCACATGTGCATGTAGGACTTGTTTGTGCAAATGTCAGTTATCAAAGAAATGTCAGGCTATGATTAATTTAATATTACTACCCCTTAGGCTCGAGCAGATGGGCAAAGTTCAGGAACTAGCGAGGTTGCTCGTATTAAGAAGAGAAATCCATGACGTGTACGAGGTGGATTCTTGCAACAATGTTGCTTACATACATACAGACATGCAGGCACACACATACAGTTATGCGAAAAGTAGAGACAATAAGAAAACATAAAAAAAAAGTTTAAAAATTATTTTATTCAAATTATTGTTTTCTTTCCTGAATAAAAATATTTTATTTGCAATCACTTTGAAATGATTTGCATTGCCTGACTGATTGGAAACATATTAAGACATGATTCTATGATTCTATGTAACACTATATAATGAATTTCTCTTTTTTTTTTGATGCAGTCTCACGGGAGCTGCACTTTCAGACCTCTTTTTCATAAAAGAGCTATTAGTTCCGTGACAGATACAGCCATTCTCAGATACAGATACAGATGGAGCAGTGTGGTAACTCCTAGGAGATGTACATTGGAGTTGCAAAGAGGTTATCCCACCTCAGGCACTCTGGTGCCCCATAGGGGACCAGTTCCCACACCCCAGGATATACCACCCTCGACAGGGAAACACCACCTCTTGCAGGGTGACCTGAAGCACTCTTTCCAGCCAGCTCAGTATCAGACTCTTCCGTGTGGCAATGTTGTGTCTTAATCACAAAGTCCTAAATGAAAGGATTTTATGGTGGCTCTTTAAAATATCCTTCAGGTAAGTGTCTCTCCTGAAATACATCAGTGTGTAGCACTTTTGTACCAATGGGACAAAATGGGATTAAAGCAAATACATCAATACAGGAATTCTTTGGGAAACAAAATGCCTTCTTTTTCTCTCCTAGAAGGAATAAAATTTTTGTTCTCCCTGCTCCCTATGCAGAAACTATTTCTTTCATTTTGAAATGTGCCACCCTGGGGAATGCTGTATCCAGAAGGGACTGCAGAAAGTGATGTGTCTGCTCCCCTGCTCGAGCCTGGGGCAGAGTCCTTGAGAGTGGGCTGCCACAGTCAAAGGCTGTAGCTGCCACTTCCTTCTAATCCATGAGTGGTAGAAGCCCTTCTCCTTGCCTCAGCTGTCACACAGGGATTAGAGTCATCGCTCAGCAAGCTCAAGGTCAGCTTTTCCCTCTGTTCTGGGGTGCTGCAAAAGGATTGGCTGCTGCTATTTCAAAGCCAGGTGACATTTTGAAGTTAGGTGGCATTTGGGCCCTTTTGTAGATCTAACATTAGAGTTTCCTCACGTGTACAGAAACTGCAAATCATCTTGTCCTCCCCGGGAACTGTTCTCACGCTGGCTGCAGTTATTTAGGATGAAGTAAGAATACTTCATTTTTTCCATCTCAGGAAGGCCAGTCACTATGTTGTGCTGACAGCAGCAGAAAATGCCCTTCAGAATAACAACATAAAGTCTTATTAATGGCTTCTAAAATGTTCTGGTGCAGCCTGCCCTCGTTTCCTTTTTTGTGACTACCACAAACATCTGCACAGCTCTGTAGCAGAGCAATGACAGAAGCTGAACCACTTCAAAAAGTTCTGAAATGTCAGTTTCGCTTGGATTCACAATCAGGCTTTAAAATTACTTTTAGTGATACAATCTGGCTTTTCCTTACACATTATTGATCATGTATAAAAGCACCCTGTGTACCCGGTGTCCACAATTACAGACAGAATGGAGATCCAGAACATCAACTGACACACCAGAAACCTACCCCAGCCAGATATCCTGACCCAGTTCCAAAGGACCTCCTTAAATGGATGGGGTCTTCCTTGCAATGAATCGAGAGGCGAAAAATACAGCCTTCAGAGCACACAGCTCTGTCAGCAGCTCCCATCAAGTGCTGTAGTTAGACAATGTCCTCGGCACAAATGTGTCCTTGACACGGTGTGTGCAATATACACACGAGTTTGGGTCATTTCTTTCATTGCAAAAGACACGTAACACTAAGGACTTTGCTGGCACATGTCCAGAACTACCCCACAAACAGGGATTCTTGTCCCTGGCTCCCTGTTCTTGTATCCTTCCTGCTGTGGGGTGGTCCCAGCAGTGTTCTGGTACTCTATAGCTGATCAGACTGACAGGACAAGACTGGACCAATCTGTGGGATTCAAAACCCATGTCTTCCAAGGAACACACGAGAAGAACAGACTGTTTGTTCACTTCAGTCTCTTCCTTAGAGCCCTGTTCCAGAATGTGGAGGCTGGAAAATTGCCTAAGGTAAAAGAAATTTGCGTCAGCTGTCAGCTGATGAACTCCTTGTTCAGACACACAGGGCCAAAATCTGCAGGGACTTTTATGCTGCAGAGCAAATCACACAGAGAGAAAGCCACTGATAGAAGAGTGGGGCAGAGACCATCTAGAGACAGGGTGATGTATGCTGTTATGCTTTACTTTTGCCTTTTTCCGTGATATGGAACAGAGGATCAGCAAGTAGTCCCATGAGTTTCCTCCAGGCCTCCCAGGACTGCAGTCCTATGTGGTGTACCAGCGAGTGTGGGTCCTGCCTCGTGGTACAGCTCCCTCTGGCCCACCCTTCACGAGCAGGTACACCAAGAGAGTCCTGCAGCACTGCTCCACTGTTCCCTGGCAGTAGCAATAGCTTCCTGTGGGATTTGTTAAGGGCCCTAAACTACAGGCTGGGGTTCAAAAACTGCCGGGGTCTGCCTAATCTTCCTGCTGTTCCTTCAAATGTTGCTGCTGTGGGCACTGATATGGTAGAGTGTCCTCAGTCCCTGGTTACAGAGAAAGGGTCACAGTCTCAGATGGCAGCTACTGCCAGGTGTCAAAGGACCAAACACCGTGTGCCACATAGACTTAATGGACCCAGGTGTACCTCACCTTAGGTCTGCTACTCTGGCAGTTGCTTCATCAGCCCCTCATATCACCTGTACTGACAAATCTGATCTCTCCATTTCATGTGTTCCTTCCTCCATTCCAGTTTCTGCTGCTTCTTCTCATCTTGCCATTCAAGGACAATTTTCAAGAAGTAACGTTTAAGCACAATCGTTGTCGCCTTCTCACCTGTACAAGACAGCAAGGCCAGTCCCAGTCTTGCTGCCCAGGCTTGCAGCCTTTGGGGTCCTTTTGTCAAATCTTAACCAATCTTTGAATTAGAACTCTAAAAGTAAAGTTTAAATCAAATAAAGGATGTATGGACTCTTCATTTGGTCTTCCTTAATCTCAGTGTGTATAGCATATTGCTAAGCAAGTACACAGGCACAACTCATACAGCATGAAATCAGTGAAACACAAATTCAACAAACCACTGAAATGGAATTATTCCTGTATGCTAATTAGTGCAAGTGCCACAGCATAACCCAAAATTTTATAGGAACTTGACTTTGTTCCCATTCTTCTGCAATTCTGGCACTTCTTGACATTTCTGCAGAAATAGTCCTGTTTTATTTGATGAAACTATCCTTGGGCTTTGGATTAAATACACACACATTGAAACTAGAAGCTGAACCCCTGGCTAGCTGAACCTTAACACTAACTTTTTATACCACTCTATCAATGAAGACAGGCTGGATTTGAAGCTGGTTTTTTTGGTATGTTTGTTTTAATTTGTTTGTTTTGTCTGACCTTAAGGGAAAATTATTCACAATTCTTCTGGAATAAATAAAAAGTCAGCAGCAATTCAATACATTTGGCACTCTATCAGATTGGAGAATTACTTCCTTTAACTACTGCGGGAGGGAAAAACACATGCTCCAGCCCACATTTTTCACACAGTTAATGACTTAGAGTTTCTGCATAGGCAAAATTATCGTAAGTCAATGGAAAAATAATGTTCTGTGGTTAAAATAACTAATGAAGTAGAGACCTGCCTCCTCCATGGGCTCCAGAACAGCAGGAAATGATGGCTCCTCATGACAGGTCACCACTGAGCCCTCTCGCAGGAGAAGAAGGAGGCATGAAGAAATATCTCATTTTCCTCCAGACAAGACCACTACAGGACTCTTGGTGTCTGTCTGCCCTGCATAAAGGGCAGACTCCTAACTCCCTTTCTGTAGCTGGAGACAAGAGCCTAATGTAATTTATAACCTTTCCTCTAAGTGGATTTAAATTCACTGCCTTTTTAAAGGACTCAAAAGTTTTCAGTTCTCAGATTTAAATCTTTTGGGCAGGGCTGGAAAGAAAATAGGTCTTCAGTGCCTTGGGCAGGACATCAGAGAAAGCAGAGAAGAGTTATTTTTCTTTTTAAATTAATTTCCTGTTCATTTTTCTAGAAAAAATAATTGACTTTAGATAAAGACTTTTTTTTCTCAGTGCTTAATAAAATACCAAAGAAGAGAATATTTGCAATAAGTCACTGTTGAAAAAAAAAATACTTCATGAAATTATCTGTATGCTTCCATTTTGTGGGATTCCAAAGTGAAACATTCAATTTTATATTTTCCAAGATTTTAATAAAATTCATAATGTTTTCTAGCTTGTTGTAGACACTTTTAAAAATCTTGTGCGTACTGCAAGACCTTTTATCTGGGAAATGATAGTCAATATTAGGATTTTTTAAAAAATGTACTGCTTAAAATATTCTAAAGGAAAAAGTGAAAAATAAACTTGAGAAAGGGCGCTAGGTAATCATTTCTGTAAATAAAATGTATTTCAAAGTTACTTCTTTTAACAGTAGCAGTGTCAGCAGACTTTTGACCTTGTTTATTCCCAATCAAATTTAAAATGCATTTGAAACAGAATTTGCCAAATTTCATTAGGGTGAAAAACAACAATCAGAAGGCTACGCCAAATTAACTAAAACTGATTGTGATTATAAAAGTCAATTGAAGTAATTGTATTATTTACTGTTTAAATACTCCAAGAAATCAGGAAAAATTTTCACTACAATTGTACTGTTTTCTCAGGTTTTTTCCCTTTTGCACAAAGAAAACCAATAGACTTTTAAAACAATGCCAGCAATAGCAGGACTGTCATCAAATGAGTCAAGATAGGAAGGGATCATGTTCTGTTTTTTAAAAGCAATGTTATCTCTCTTAAATGCCGCCCTGTGCAGATCTGGTGTGGGTGCTGGGTCAAGGACATTTGAGCACAAGTGTCATTGTGTTACACACATGATCTCACCACAAAACTGAACTGCAGCTATTTCGGAGAGAAACAGCAGTGCCTGGATGTAATCTTGCTGGTGGTCCCATGACGATGTTTCTGCAGTGATAAATGGTTGTCTGCCTGACCATATGAGTCGTTTAGTAGGAGACCCCGGAGACCTTTATCAGCTGTGGGTCTATTCAATTTCTACATTAAAATGAATAAAATCCACATCAGCAGAACCTGCAGCTACAGCAGCTTTCCTCTGGGGTTTTGGTGTGGTAAGAGTCGGGAGGGATGCTGTTTGCTCCATGGAGATACAGATGGCATAGGATAAGGGGTTGTATTCCTGCTGCTACCCAACAGAGGGACAGGTGCTCTCACAGCCTCCAGCAGCAGTACCACCTGCCTGAAATTTGCTGCTTGCATTGATCCTGTAAGCAAAAGAGAGTTATTATCTGGGAAAGCAGGGCTTTCAGACTAAGGGCAGAAAAAAGAAAGCTGTCTGTGTGACTTTTGCATGGGAGAACAGACATGTCACAACCACCTCCTGCATTTAATTTGGTGGCAGATTGGGACAGCTGCCAGCCTGCAAGCCTGGAGTGGCAGGGAGGATGTGTCACACAACACTGTCCAACTTGCATCTGCTTTACTTCAGAGTCTGTGTTGCTTCATCTCAATGGCAGTCGAGTCTCCTCGTACTCCTTTAAAAGCAGGTTTATTTCTCTGTACTTGCATTTAAAGAGAGAGAACTGACATTCTTTTAAGAATATATTTGCTTATGATTTTAAAATTGCAGAGATTTTTCCACTAACAGAAGATCAGTTATTTAGTCAGTAGGAGCAGATGCTTGTAATTCAGGCAGAACATAAATGGAGAAATATTTGTGAATATGATCCTCAGATAATATTGTTTGGAATATTTGTGTTTCAGGTTCTTTTTCCCCTCTGAGTAACATGGCTAATGTTCTGATTTTGCTTCAGTAAAGGGTTTGTTAATGATTTTACTAGGCACATTCACTGAATAGGAGGTCAAAGTCCTTTAAGCTTGGGTTTGCTTTTCCTAGGTCAAAAATTATTTTGCTCAAAGAACTTCTTATAGCCGGAAGGACATCTGTGTTAAAGCTTGTGACAGGTGAACCATAATCACGACTAAGTAGCCACAGACAGAGAAATTAAGGCTTTGAGTAAGACTTTGAAAACTATCCTTATGAAAAAACCACTTCAGGATATTGGTATACTTGTTGCAGTCTTTCACAGGCTGATTGAGAAATTGCAACCCATAGCATTTGTTTTGAATTAAAAAACCGTGGCTGACTTAAAGCAGTGCATTTTACATTATGTGGTGAAGGATCTTATAGCCCAAATGGTTCCTTCCACCCCCGTTGTCCCATACAAATGTCCGGAGAAGGAGTAATGGGAATATCAGTCCATAAGCACCTCCAGCCAGCACGTCAGTCCTAGCAGTGTCGGGGCAGTGGAACACACAGCATGAGAATATGGAACTGGATAGGACTGTTCAAATCCTGCTCCTCTTTGTTGTTAATGGGAGGTGCTGGACTGAGACATGCATTTATCATGCCGGCCCTGTTAATTAGAAGGTGGCAGTAGGATTCCCTGTTTGACCCCGCCGCGGGGCTGTGTCCCAAGCTGTACGCATCACTGCTGCTCCTGCTGCTGCTTTCAGCTGCAAGACAACATGGAAAACTAAAAACTGACCTTAAGGTGAAACAAATGGAGCCTTTCAGCAAAAGATTTGGTATGATAGTCACAAAAATATGCCTCTGGTCCCTTGCTACAAGGTTGACAGTTTTAAAGAATAGTAAAATTTATTCCCTAAGGCTTTCTGTGTTTGACTCCCTCAGAGAGTGAGTGTTCTGAGGTTATATTTAATTTGAAAGATTTATCTCATGATTAAATGAATCTCATCTACTGTCACTCCTAATGCAAACAACTTTTTTATTTTTCTTGCTACAGGGAAATTGTAAGTCAGGCAGAAAGTCCTCTTCTTTCATCTTACAGTCTATGTTAGCGAAAGATTACTTTATGGAAGCTCTTTTTGATTGAAAAAGAGAAGAACAAATTAAACCCCACATAAATGCTATGACTCATGGAAAACAAATAAAGGTGTCTTGTTATGGACTGTCGTTTCAGGCCTCAGGTTACAAAAGTTATTGCTAATTTTTATTAAACCTGTATGCATGACCATAGTCACTGTTGGGTTATAAGAATAAAAATGTAAACAAGAAAGCTGATATTGCAAATACTGTAGCATAGG
>VYZQ01030178.1:59757-78886 GCA_013400655.1 Mystacornis crossleyi
CAGTGCTGGGGCCTGAATAATCCCAATACCATAGCTGGCATTTGCTAGGTGCTGTGAAGAAAAAAACCACAAAATGTAGGAGATGGATGGGATGAGGGGAATCATCAAGGCCTGGTGATTTTCTGATGAGATGAGGAGATCCAGAAGCAATGTGGATGGATAAACAGGTACAGCTGGGACTGAAAAGTCTGGGTAGAAGGTGGCAAATGCCAAGAAACTGATTGCTTACTGAGGGTGCTTGCAGCTGGTCACTGTGGAATAAGTACATCAATTCATGAGTGAAAGGCAGTCTACCCAAATTTCTCCAGTACTCACAACAGTGAAAATTGGATAGTACTTTATGTAGAAGCACTGTGACCTTTTCTACCCCTTTTTGCAACACTGGGCCCCTCTGACTGAACCTGTGTGAACTCTCACACAGCAAACTCACCTCCTGTCACGCAGTGAGGACCAGAAAGCCTCCAAATTTAGACTATTTTAGATCCAAAAGGGGGACCTACATCCTTTCTCACTTAAGTTTTTTCATATAAGTACTCTGTAAAAGTATATATTCTTATGTGGGGTTCATTTATTTCAAGTGTCAGGAGTGCTATGAGAGCTTAGGCTGAAATTGCAGGGGACAATTCTCACATATATTAACTAATTATAAGTGAGGGCTTGTTCATTTTTAAAGGAATGACTCTTTAATTCATCTATATACATAGTTTCATTTTCAGCAGCACTCACCGGTATCAGTAGAAAAACATGTATAAACTGGTGGGTAGGACCAGTGTTGAGATATCAAAAGGTTAGCACCCCATGTTAGAAACAAGTGTCAGCATTAAGGATCAGTCATTATTTTTCTCTATTATATTCTTTTTAATGATTAATTCTCCTGTATCTCCTCTTCAACAGCTTTACCTCCTGAGTTGTGCTGAAGAAATTTGCACTCATTTAACTGTGATAGAGTGAGTAGTAAACTCAAAGTCTGTTTGGTTTACATCAGACTAAATTATAGCTTTTAGAAATGCTTTAGCTCAGCTAAGAAATATCCGTGAAAATTAGTTTACATTGAGTTAAATCAATGGAAATAGCTGCATTCAATCTAGTTTATATTGCTGAGTTGGAATTTGTGGCAGTAGCAGGGGAAGGGAACTTATTTAAAAAAAAAAGATTCTGAGTTACTGATTCATTAAGGACATAAAATGAAATCTGTACAAGTAGTTGGTTTTGGTAGCCAATACCCTGTGTTAAAACATGGGAAAATATGCAGTCCGTATTTCAATATAATTTTTTTTCTAGTGATACTTCTAGCTGAAGTTTGCCATCTTAGTCTAAAAACCTTGTGAGGGCTGAACACAAGTAATGTTTACTTTCATATAATTTGACAAATAGACCATATTATGTTAATTAATTACACAAAGTCACAAAAAAAAAAGGTTAAAAATAAACCTGTTTGCTACTGGAAAGAAATACAAAAAGATATATTAAGTCTTTTATGAGTTTTTGTTCTTCAGTTAGCTAGAACACTTTAAGATCATACCAGTTAAATATATTCTAGACGACAACATAAATGCTTTCAGGTTCACCTCTATCTGTCTTTACATTGAGGACTTTGCTTTTTTTGAAGGGATTCCCCCAGCTTCCTGCACACTGGTGCAACTTTGGTGCAATCACAGCAGGTTTATTCCATAGGCACCAGCCTGAAATCTCTGCTTAGGGGTTGCCTCTGGCATTTTCAGCCACCGGGGGACTCGAGGGGCCAGAGCAGTCAGTGATCAGCACCATGGACAGCTTCAAACTACATACAAGCGGCGACTTTTCAGCCGAGGGACTGGACAAAGTCTAATCCAAAGGGAAGAACCGGAACCACCAGCAGTGTTCACGTGCAGAGCCATTGTCAGCTGCTTCATTCCCTTGATCCACTCATGCCGTGTTGAATCATGTGCTATGAAGGCACAGCCCCTGAAGGTTTCTCAGTAATTAGGACTCACAACCCAGGCGCCCTTGGTTCTGTGAGTACCACATTTTTTGCTAGCAAATGCATGGCCATCGGCTTTCTGAGGTCTGGCAGGCAGGTGGTAGGGATGCCTCTTGAGATTTTGAGTAGGGTTGTCAGGAACAGACTATGTATGTGTCCCCGGGTGAATGTGAGATCGCTTCAGTATCATCGGCCCATTCATGTTCCTGCTTGACACACAGCACTCAGTGATCTTGCATACAGATTGAACTAGACATCAGATGTTGTTTGTCTCTTTCCCATTTTGTAATTTATTTTAAAGATGTACTGTTTCAATAAGGTCCTGAGCAGCAGTGAAACTGAGGAGATGAATATTGTCTGTAGTGGACTGTAAAGAAGAAACCATCCTGAGTGTTCAGAAAGGTCAGGGACGTGGATCTGTCACCTAATGCAAACAAAACTCCTATTCCAGTGTCTCATCAAAGGACCTTAGTAGAGGAGTAAAAAGCAACGCATGGCTTGTCTAGCAAAAAATGTTGCTCATTGTGAATTCACACAATATTTTTTGTTTTGTCTAAAAAGTCTCAAAGCTTCTTTGATTTACCTGTTGGTTGGAGACTTTCAGTTTAGATGCAGCATTGTTATGCTTAAATGCAGCAAATTTCAATCTTTTGTGCTTGAGCATAGGGGAGGCCTTGAAAATAGAGAGGAAAAGGTTCAAAACCCATCAGTAATTTTTAGTGATTCAGCTTTCAGAATTGCAATACTTTTCAGTATGGTTTCATATATCTCGACAAATTATTAAAGGCTAGAACTATTTTTCAGTAGGCTATATTAGCATTTTAGTAAGGGCTGGTAAATACAGATGAAAAATTCACCTTTTGTTTTCCTTGAGTACAAAGCCTATTTTTAAATCATCGAGGGATTTTTTTTAAGGCATTTAGTAGAAAGTGTTCAAACAGTTTATTTTCATGTAAATTTCACGGCAAAATCTAGAGTGATGATAAGGTTTTCAGAGACTTAATAAACACCTTATATTGCAAATGAATCTGTAATGCTCTGATTACTGAGTACTTTTGTTTCTCAGTAAAAAACTTATCTGGAATCCTAAAATAAAAGGTACTGGTATTAATTTGATATCACCTTGACAAGGATACAGTGTTATTTGTTGGGGGTTTGGGGGTTTTTTTTAGAAGTCTTTTTGTCTACAGCATTCATTTCTTTTTTAGGTGACTGCTGACAAGCTTGGGGTCTGCAAAATACCCCTCCTGAGATCTGACATTTGATCTCAGCGAACAGGAGATTGCTATTTTCATTCACAAATAGCTACATAATTGCATTATCATAAAAGTCACATTGCTGTTGGCTGTATTGCAAATGCCCATGAAAGTCCTCTTGACCCCAAAGGTGGCATCTCATAGAAAAGATTTTTATATAACTCAAATGGCTCCCTCTGCTCAAGTCTGCAGGATGGAAGCAGCAAAAATCAAACCATAATTACACTTTTCATCAGTAAAGTATGTAAAATCAGTAAAACCACCATTCAAAGTATCTTAAAATGTTTATTTTGTTTTAGGGTCACAGTAAAATAGAGAAAATAGTTACCAGTAAATTGAAAGGAAAAGTTCATGATCTCAGCTACTGGTGTGAAAATTTAGGCTCACTCCAGTAAAAGCAGTGGAAGTGTTCCACTGTCCAGTGCTGCAGGTCAAATCAGAATTGGGATCAAAGATTGAAACTGCATCTTCTAAACATCAGAAGGAACAACAAAACCAGAAACTATAATTTTTACCCTGCTTTCCTAAGGAGACAAGGCTCCTACAGGCATGCTGTGTCTTCTGTCCCATCCTCAGCAACCTGGAGGCCACTGTTTTATGGAGATTTAACAAAACAGTATGAATTTCAAAGATGTTGTGTCTCTGGGTGTTTTCCTGAAATTAGACAAATCAGATGTTTAACCCCAGCCAGCAACAAAATACGATGCAGCCACTCACTCAGTCCCCTCTCAACCCCAGTGAGAAGAATCAGAAAGAAAGTAAAACTCATGGGTAGAAATAAGAACAATTTAATAATTGAAGCAAAATTAAATATCATAACAATTATAATGACAGTAGTAATAATAATAGTAGTACAAGGGGAGAGAGAGAGGAGTAAAACTCAAGAAAACAAATGATGCACAATACAATTCCTCACCACACTCTGACTGATACTTAGCTCATCCCTGAGCACTGAAAAGCCCTGGTTTACATACTGAATGTGCCATTCTGTGGTATGGAATATCCCTTTGGCCACTTCAAGTCACCCATCCCGGCCAAGTTCCCTCATGGCTTCTTGGCCAATGGCAGAGCATGGGAAACCAAAAAGCCCCTGACTTAGGGTAAGCACTAATGAGCAACAACTGAAACACCAGTGTGCTATCAACATGATTCTCATACTGAATTAAAAACACAGCACTGTACCAGCTAAGAAAATTAACACTATACAGGCCAAACCAGAACAGTGTGTTACACAGGACCTAATAAAGGGACAGTCAGCAGCAGAATTGGGAGGTAAATGTAGAACCCCGAGTCACAGCCTGGGGCTACAGGTAAATTATTTCATTAATTCCTCATGAGCTGCTGTGGGAGAGAAAGCAGATTTGTGAGAAAATGAAAAAGTGCACAGAAATTTTCAGCAAGACTGGATATATGGCAGTCAATAAAAATCCTGTAAAAACAGCATTCATGATGTATTTCTGGCAGTACTTGGTGGCCCTTCTTAGCCAGGGTTTAACTACACACATCCCAGGTCTTTCTTTTACCAGGGAGTTTGGCATTTGCAGCAGCAGCAGCACCGACTGAACTCCCTGCACACCTGCAGTGCACTTCAGGCCTCAGCAATAAACAAAAAGACCTGTTAATCTCCAGGATTTCATGCTGGTTTCTGACTGCTCCCTTTCCAAATCTGCCCCTGGTTTAGCCATAGACAGGGGTGCTGCAGGTACCTGTAAAGCCCTAACCTCTGACAGGGAGTCCTCAATTTTGCATTGCTTTCCAGGACTTGGTTTCAGTTCCCGTAGGGAGAAGCACAGCAGTTGTCCTAAAGCACAACTTTTTTCCGAGCAGGAAGGAAAGAGCAGTATTGCAGCTCCTTGTGTGCCACCACAGGCAGCTCTCATGGACCCATTCCTTGTGATGGAGCTTCAGAAATCACTTCCACACAGACCTGCCAGGGCATCTTCGTGCTGCTGTTTGGTGATGTAAATCAGGAAATCATGGCACTCTGCCATGGTGGTAGGGCTGCACTCACAGGTGGAGGTGTGGCGGCCGCACCAAGCAGGTCCCATCCTTGCTGTTCCACCTGGATGGCCAGCAGGACTCCTGGAAACGTGCCACCTGCTCTGCTAACAGGGGTACAGCTTCTTCTGTGGCTGCTGGTAGATATATTCATGCTGTACATACAGCTGTCTCTGACTCCTACAAGAATGGAAATCAGTTTATTTCCCAGAACAGGCAGCAGAGAGTTATAATTAGCGAGTGACTACAGGGTCACTTGCTCCATAGGACTTAATTTAGGCAATTATTGTTTACACTGTATCCAACAATTGCTTAATAAAAATACTCTATTTATCGAACAGGCTTTGTTCTGTGATTTTTTCTTTTCAGTCCTAAGATGTGATGCCCTTCTTCAATTTGGCTTCAGTTGCAGCCCTCACGGTAGTAATCACTGTCCTGACTGACCTCTTTCTTCACCGCCTGATGAGGGACAAAGCATCCCGCTCTTGTTCTTGCTTTTCCTCTTGCAGATTGTTGCCCTGAGCAGCTGGAAGGGATGGACAGGATCAGCCTGAGGTGGGAGGAGGCTGCTTGAGGAAACCAACCCCTCAGCCCAGGTGAGGCAGTGGAGATAAAACCAGGAGTTTTGCAGCTGGGGACCAGTAATAATGCAGCAGGCTCATGCAAGAAGTGCTGCCTCCAGTTTCAAACAAACAAGAATTATTTGAGTATGCTTTTATGTATTTTTTTTCTTCAAAGTGCCTGCGAGACCTTGCTTTATGCTGGGGTGTGCTAAAGGGTAGCTCTGTCATCTCGTGGAAGGTCAGATATCCCCGTGTGCCTCACTGGCCTGGCTGGTTAGCGCAGGTGACACAACCCACAGCCAGCACGACACAAAGAAATAAAATTGCTCACAGCCTGTCCTAGTTTCCATACCCACATCCACAAGGTCAAGTTTCTCCCAAAGACTTTGACATTCTCAGTAGTCTCCACTGGTTCTGCTCCTGCCAAAAATGACCTCCAGTTCCTCTTGAAAGACTGAAATCTTATCACAATCAAAATTTCCCAGAGCTTGGCAGGTGACATAAATCCCTGCTTACTTTACTCAGGCGGGTGGTAACACAGCTTTTAACACCTTTACTACCAAGAGGAGGGCAAGCAAGGGGCTCTGAGCAACCTATTCCTGTACAAGATGTTGAACTGAAGGGGGGTTGGGACTGGGTGACCTTTAAAAGTCCTTTCCAACCCAAACTATTCTATAATTTCACGATTCAATTTCATATGAGCAAAAAATATGAGCTATTTCAAACCTTACTTCTTTTATTTCTGGTCTTCAGATTAGATGGAAATTTGTGCCCTATATTTAAGATGCAGTGTTGAATTTTTGCCTCTACTATCACAATATTCCTGTCTGCTAAAGCACCTCTTGGCATGCTACAGCAATTATGCCTTTATCAGCCAAATCTGTTTCCAGTTGAGAGAAAAAATAGATTTTGCTTAGGAGCTTCAGAGTATTTTAAATAGCAGGGTGATTCCCTAGAATATACAGATGAGCAATTACCACCTTTAAATCATGCACTGTATGTTACTGCTCCCATGAATAATGTATATGCCAGCCAGCATTATAAAATAAAATGGTGCTACATCAGAATCTGCTCCAGATGACCTAAAGATACTGGGATCCTTGACAGAAGGAGAAAAACATAGCCACAATCCTCACTCTGCCCATCACCAGGAAGCGTCCATAGCAAGGGGAGAGTCTCACCATCTAACCTAAGATTCTGCAGTGAAGATGTCTGAGCTGGTGCTGGTAGCTGGACACCGCTTTTTTTAATCACTGAAAAGAAATAGGCAATTTCAGGGTTCAATCTCTATGGTCAGTTTAATGTTTTCTTTATGATGACATGCTGCAATGAATCCTTATCTACTCACTCTGAAAATGTGTTTTGAGAGAAGGCTCTGAGGAAAGGGTTTACCCTTCTTTTCCGGACCATTTTTTCCCCCTAAATTGCTTGCTTTCCTTTCTTTCCGCACCGACTTCAGGGAAATACCTCAGAACCAGTGGGTTAGGATTTGATTCTTTTCAGCAAGAGGGTTCTGCACTGTAGGTCCCATGCAGACAAAGCTGTCAGCCACACAGGCTGTCTATCAACCCTTTGTCCTATACTTCACACCTTTACTATTTCCCATAGATTGTTTTAAACAAACAGAAAAACGTAACTGCCTGAGGAACTAAATGGCTTTCCCGTCGGTAAATGTACAGTTCACAGAACCCGGCTCTTTCGTTGACCCATCACTCCCAGTGCACGCGAGCGTGGATCAGATCCTCAGCTGCTGTAAAGGGACTTGGCGACACAGATCTCCCTGTGATCTGCATGGATATCCCCATGGCACAGATGTCCCCACTCTGTGATCTGCATGGATATGCCTGTGTCATGATCTGTACGGTCATCCCCGTGTTGGGACCTGCACAGGGGTCCCCATACCGTGATCTGACAGCAGTTCAGTCCTTCAGCAAGAGTGGGTTAGCAAGTCCTGCACATCAGGGTGATTTGGCACTGAGGCTTCTTGCTGACATGAAATTCGAGTCCCTTCAAGCAAAGGGACTCGAATTTGTGGATGGAAAAGGGACAAATTGATTTCTAGAGAAAAATATTCACTGACATTTATATCATTCAGCGAGCTATCATTTCCTGATGTAACTGCAGTAATGAGGAAAGGAAAAACATCTTTTTCTTGGTTGAGGGTCAGAGGACCCTATCAAGGAAAACACTGTCATAAAGAAAGTATTTTACAAACAAGTAGCCAATTATGCCAAAATGGAAATAAAAGTGTTTAAATGACAGAATAATTAGAGCTGTAATAATTACAGGCTTTAGTAGAAATTCTGAAATGTGAAAACGTATGAAAAACTCAATTTGTAACATTAACATAGTGCTACTGATCAGGTCAGATTAAAAAATAACCTTTCTTGTTCAAACAATATGTCATTTTTGAACAGAAGGGAAAGTGTAGGTAACATGAAAGGTCAGAATTTTGGTACCGTCTGAAAGAAGTACTGGTAAAAACCCATAGGTACAAAAACTATCCTTCTAAAAACAGTGCCAAAGGGGTACCAAAGAGGAGAAAAAGGATCTGGATACACAAATCCTGCAGAAACTCCATTATCTCTGGTGCCAAAGACCAGATTTAGAAGAACAGCTGACTGCATTTATCAAACTTGCTTGCTTACTTGCTTACTTGCTTACTTGCTCACTTTGCTTACTTGCTTGTTTCTCTGGAAACTCCAAGCTATTTAGTTTCCAATAAAGCATGCAAGGGAGTATACACAAGCACTCTGCAAGTTGAAGACTCTGTCCCAACTTTCATGTTCCTCTATCTTTCCACTGCTCTTTCTTTGTCTCATTAACTTATATTTCCACATTGCTCTTCTCCAGACAGCCTCTCCAAGGACTATAGACTGGGTGCTCAACCTGGGATAGAATGTGAGGCACATTCAGTAAATTCAGTCTGCAGAAACCATCCATGGCACATAGCCTCAGGTGCTCCACAAAACTGATATAAGCACAAAGGTGAGGGTTCATCAACAGACCCCTTCTGAAAAAAAACCAAGATACGCACTCTCCTCCCCACGTAATATTTTAAACTATGGACACCACTGATCAGGAAAAAGGTCAAAATCAAAATCAATCTCAGGCAAACACAGTAAAAAATCTCAGACAAAAGTTAAGATTTTCAGTTGATGGAGGGGTGTATATGTGTTTGTTTGTTAGTTAGTTTGTTTGTTTGTTTGTTTAGGGTAAGTTTTCTACTTTTATATCATTTACCCAGAAAAAACAGTGCCGTTTCCTGCATCTTCCTTTTTCTGAACACAGTCCACACAATCCACCATTGGAGCATAGCTGTTCAAGGCTTGACCAATTGATACTATTGACATAAAACCACACTGCTGCACTTAGCAGGGGTGTCCTGCACTTTTTATTCAGCCCATTTGCCATGAACTGATGCCATTTTGTGAGTGGAGGTGCTGCCACAGGATATGTCAGCATAGCTCTGTGTTTGTCTTCTCAAACAACTCCTGATGAGTCTAAATTTAAAGCACCGCCAGCCTGCCTTTTCAGCTAGATGCATAAAAACTGGGATCAGTTTAATTAACATTCACACAACCTTGCTGCAGAGAGCCCCCTGTATGCGGCAGTGATGGGAATCACGTGCAAACACACAGATGTAAGAGGGAGTCCACACTTCCTTTTTCTCTGAGTTGGCAGGGTGGTACTTTCAGCCTCTGTGCCTTACGCATCCCTGCTCCCACTCTGGGTGTTGCCCTCGAGGCTGGCAGCACTGGAGTGCGAGTGACGACTTCTCCAGCCTCCCTCCCAGTGGCTGCAGGGAGGGACAGGGTACAGCCACAACCTGTGCGGCCCCTCTGGACACCATGGTATGGGACCAGTCCCAGCAATGATAGTGGCACTACAGTCTCTGTGAGACAAGAGAGCCAAGCTGGAGATGAAGGATGAAGCATCAGCATTCAGAAGACCCAAAATTTGAAGGAAATTATGTGTGTCTGCTTGAGGACAAGTTTGGCATGCAGATACAGCATGTTGTCCATGGGCAGGCTCATCCTCTGGCCTCAGCAGCTGCTGGCATTGGCCAGCCTGCCCTTGTCCTCTGGGCTGCAGCATCCTACTGGAGTTAACAGCTGGACTGATGGATGGATAGGGACAGGGACAGTGCTTTGGTAGGGCTATGCCATTTGCTTCACTTCAGCTCAGGTAAAACACAGCTCATCCCAAGGCATGATGTGGGTTTGGAGTGGTGCCATTATGTGAAAGTGTCAGGCTGGCTAGGCAGAAGGAGAAGAGAGGGAGGGTCACCCTACTGCCATTTCTCCCTGCAGCTGATGTCTCCTGCAACAGGGCCTGTATCTGCATGTTTGCTGTTGGGATTTGTGATAGCTGAAGTAATCTGGTAATTCTGCGTTGCCAAAGAGAAAGTGTTCTGATATTTCTGTGCAGTAAGGATTTTACACTAATAGCATGGCATTAGGCAATATGACACATGAGTAAAATTATTTTCCCTGTTTCATGTGCTCAGCCCAATTTTAAAACCATAATCAACCAAACAGAAAGACACAGAGGGGAAAAAATGAATTAAAAAATTAATTCAGAGGGAGAACTTACATCAGGATTTGTCGGAGAAGGGAGACACGGACACCAGGTGGTTGTCTGCAAAGTCTCGTTTATTTATCAATCTTGCTTTCAATATATACCTTCTCTAATAAGCTCATACATATTGCAAAGCTTTAGCTCCTGATTGGACATTCTATACGCGTCACAGTGGCTTGGGCTTGTTCTTTTTCTGCATTCTTGCGGTCTCCGCAGCTGTGCCTTGAGCTCCTCTTTTGAGTTCCTCCCCCAACATTCCTCGCACGTAGACCATTTCTCAAGGACATTCTGACCGCGAGCTGACCCTAGACTTGCTTGCCCTGCAAAGGCAGCAGGCTAATTTGGCTGTGGCCTCTTTCGGCCAGCCATGCCGCTATGACACTTTCCACACTTCCCCCGTTTTCTTTTTGCAAGGCGAGGTGTGACTGGGTTATCTTTTGCAAGCTCTGCTGAATCAAANCTTCTCCAACTCAGGAAGGAAAAAAAAAATATTCTGATGCTTGTAGTCTGACAAACTGCAGTAGGATGTTCTTAACTTTTGTACTCGAAGTGTCTGTACTACTTGGATTTCCAATGCGACTGGGAGTCAAATGAAGGGCAGGACCTGTGATGTTCAAGATTTCAGAAGAGCTCAATGGCCATCAGTGTTGTGGACCTGGTTTTCACTTCCACAGGTGCAGTGAGTAACTCCCAGAGAGAGTTGGGAATGATACCAGTGGTGCTTTCAATGTGGGCAGTGAGGACTTTGTGTGGTCATCTAAGAAAGACATTACAGGCTGGCAGCAGTCCACAGACTCAACTACTTTAGAAACCACTGATGTAATTTGTGGCATAAATAGTGTTTTTCTGCAGCCTTGAAACCTTTCAGAAAATAAATAACACCTCATTTTAAGGATGCACCTTACAAATCTTTCCATCAAGCACATGTATTTGGGTTATACAAGACAGGCAGTAATTGCCCTTAAGGGAGTCATCACAACATTAAGTGACTTTTGACACCAAGCAAAGCTTTTATGCCAAAAATAGGAAGTTAAAGTAAGTAAATACTCATCGTATCACACATACATTGATCTTTAACCTAGAATATTTACTAGTAGCTGCTAAGAGAGCACCAGCTTAGCTATTAGACACAGCGGAGTTAGTGCATGTCAGGAAGGGATGGAAAGTTTTAGTCCAGTTATAGTAATCCCTTTTCCCTTGTACTCAGAAGATTCACTGTTTGGAGAGCTGTGGTACTGAAGTTACCATCAGTCCCAAATGTGACACTGCTATGTCAGCACTAGAGTGTTGCGGTGAGGCTGCGAACATCTTTTTACTCAGATCACAGCCAGGCTCCCTCTGATTTTGGATCTAGAAATTTTCTTTTCTGTCTGCCCCTGATACACAAACAGAGGGAGAGAATTTTTTTACTATCAATTACAAAGGAAAATATCATTGTTTAACAGCTTGCCTGAAAATCCTTTGCAAATGCCAAAAGATTTCGCAAGATCAGGGGAATTTTTATGTTGTTCAGAATTTTATGTAGAGTAAAGTAAAAAGAGGCTCTGAAGGGAAATGCTGCTGATCTACTTAAAACTGCACAGTTTTACTAAATGTGTAAAGGACCTTTGGTATTTTCTTCCTCTTTCTGTTTAGCTATTGATTTAATTTTTAAAAGCTGTGAAAGCAGAGGCTGTATGAAATTTGAAAACATTTTCCTTCTAAAACAAAAGACATCAGCTGTTAATATCTAGCTCTGATGAAGAACTTCAGAGGCACAGACTTAAATTTCATTGCTTCATTCCTACAGGAGTCTTACATCCCTCCTGTTTTTTGGTTCTCTGACTGGAGTAAGTACAAGGCTGCTCAGTTTTCTTAAGGAACATGGTTAAAGGAGGATAACAATAATGTCCTGGCACCTTACCTGAGAAGTGAGATCAGCTTTAGACAGCAGTGGTTCAAACATCTATTTCCACCTACCAAGAAAATGCCCTCAGCACAAGAGGCTGGGTGAACACAGGATCTCCCGGACAAGGGTTGTGGGAGTCATGAGCATGTAGGCAAGGACACTCAGTGGAGAACTGAGGGCTTTTCATCAACTTCACTTTATGCTGTCCTTGAACCTAAAAATAGAAGTATTTCAGGATACGAAATTCCACACTTTGGTGCTCCCAAAACTAAATATAACTTGTAGGTAATTTGGTTTTGGTCAGTCTTTCTTCTATTTGGTTAACTCCATTTCTCTTACATCCAGTGTCACACTTTGAAGTAGAGCAGTGGCTTTATAGCTAAAGAAATAGTTACGGTCATGAACCTTCTATTGTTTCTTCACCTGGCCCACAGTGGCAGACATGATAAAGTCAGGCCAGCTCCATTAACAGCCCCAGCAACACCACCTTGATGAGATGTGGTTGCATTCCTTCTAGTCCGAAATTCTCCTTAGAGGCCATGGAGCAAGGAGCATGCGTGAAATCCAAGGTGCTCTCCTCAGACCTCATCCAGTCTGATGGGGAACTCAATTTCAAGAGGAATCTTTGCATGGCAGAAAAATGTCTCCAGAGTAAAAAAATAGCAGCCCTTACTTCCAGAAATAGAAATCCATCAAAACATAGACGGCAAGCTGTTGCTCTAAATGCAAATACATTTTCCAGGACTCGAAAGCACAAATTCACCTGCTCTTCCTGTCTGTGCTAAATTATTTGTGGGAAATCTCATGTGTGTCCTTGGGTTATCTCCACATGACACCACACTGGATGTGGGAATACACCAGGCAAACATAAACCCCAAGGCTCTAGATACCATGGAGGTGCAGTTGGTATTGGTTATATGCTTTGGTGAATCAGATTTTACAGGCAATTTTCTTGGAAGATTTTTGGGGCCAAATGCCCCCAAGGACATTTTGACTCACAGTAATCACAATAGGGTTTTTTTGGTGACCAAAATCTCTGGGCTGGCTGGTGCAGGCGCCATTTGTGTCCTCTGTAACAAAATTTGTAAGGAAGTCCTTGAGACTTACTTTCTTGTCAGTTGTAGAAATATCATCCTGTAATTGTCCTTTTGGCCTTTTGCCTGGAAAATGGGATTTCTCCTGTTTCTCTCTCCAAGTCATTGCCTCAAAGGTTTGCCAGTTCCTAGATTTGTAGGAAGGAAAGCTACAGAGAAGTAGTCAGGCTTAGGATGAGGTTTCATGCAGAAAAGGAACCCCCAGTCACCACCACAGCAGTAAGTTTTGTGGCCGAGTGAGGGGTATATCCCCTTCTTTTAATTTTCTCTTGTCAAATGACTTCTCACAAGTAGAACAGCTATAAATGGCTACTCTGGTATTTTTCATAAAGGAATTCATAAAAAGGAAACCTCATAAAAAATAAAACCTCATAAAAATGCAAACCTCTACTTATTTTTAATACCTTCTTTAATAAGTACTGAATGTTCTCAGTACTCCAGGGGAAGCAGAAGGAGTGGTATATGCTGTCTATTTTTAGACTCTCAAACGTTACTTCCTGTGCATTCAGTAATGTATTACCCATTTCTGGATGGTAGAACAGCCACTGAACTCATTTAATTTCTCAAAGCCTATCTAAAATTCAGTAAGAGTCTTCAGCCATCTGAATTTTCACCACCCATCATTAGTCTGGCAGTGCTGAACCTTCCCATCACTTGAGCCAACCTGCCACTGCCACACTGTGCCAGTGCCTTGCAACCCACGACATACAAGGCTCTGATGTGGTTGCAGCTGTGTAAATCATCCTCATTTTCTGGATCCATCATGGAGAGAGTAACTGCTCTTCTCACATTCAACCTTTCTGTTTCACAGGAGGAGATTTTAACATTACAGGCAATGTTTTCAGAACTGGATTTCAAATGTGTGAGTACTGGCAGGCACACATAGTGAAATATGGTCCAGTTGATACTCAGCACAAAATTTCCTATCATCAGTTCTAAAAGAAATTGGGCTGCCATGAGTAGAAAGGAAGTTCTTTGTCAGGCTAATACATGATTAATAGCAAGAAGCCAGAGATTAGCTATTAAAAACCAGGTTTCTGGCAGGGTGCATGAGGTTCTATACCAGGACCATTCAGTGCATTCCGTATGTACCTACACCGGCCATTTTTGTATGAAAGCGACACACTCTGTTCAATGTGCTGATGGAAAAGGAGTAGCAATGTGTGCTACATGGCCTGAAGATAATACAAAATAAATCAAGACAGTCTAATCTAAAGCTGTCTGCAAAAGTTGTCACCAGAACACTAAATAAGTGGGCAATAAGCTTGCAGGTGAAATTGAGTGCAAATAAAAGCATAGCCAAACTCAAGGAGAAAATTATGTTGATTGCAACATCCCCATCCACAGCCTCTGAATTACCCTTTATGAGCCAGAGAAGAACTCTTGATATCAATGTGACTAGTTGTCTGGAAATGTCACTCAGTGCTCATAGAAAGACAAGTAAACTGTGAGACATGGTCAGCAGTATGACTTGCAGTAGAGTAAAAAAAGTAGGTATATTTGGATGTAATATATTTTATTAGTCTAGGTAGTGTAGGTAGAAGCAGTAGATGAGTGTTCAGGATGCAGTGTTCAGCCTTTTCTGCATCTCAGGGAGAGAGAAGGAAATGGGAAACATGATTATACCACCTTATAAAAGCATATAAACGCATCTCCAATATTGCTTGCAGTGTCAGTCATCCCAAGTTAAAGATATGATAAATTTGAAAACTACAGAGATAAGGTGTATGGAAAAGCTTCTTTTGAGAGCAGAAAAAATATAGTTTTGGATTCTTTAGTGTGCAGAAAAGAGATTAGGCATGGAACTCTGCATAGACAAGATCTGGTGCTACAGTGATAGGGAAAAGTAATAGGGAAAAACAATTGATTTTCCTCACAATATGAGGACTGTGAATATCTAATATGATTGCTGGTCAGTAGGTTTTAAACAAACAAATGGAAGTGCTTTTTAATGCAATATTTAACTAAATTGTGAAATTCTTTGGAACAGTTTAGCACTATTATGTAGGAGAGGGAATCCAGAACACAGAGAATTGTAGGGATGTGGGAAGATTAGAAACGCAGGTGTCACATTTAAAAGTCAGTGGCTAGAAGAGGGAAGAAATGTCAAAATGCCCTTGTGTGCACAGGATATTTAGCAAACTGGTAAAAAAATTTATCCTGTGAAAGGCCATGTTGAAGACAAAGAAAGTATGTTCTTCCAATTAGCTGTATGTCTGCAAAGAGATAAAACTGGCTCTGATATGATATAAAGATTAACAAATCTTCCAACTAAATTATACCCTATTTTAAAATCCAAAATTTGCTACGTTTTTAAGCTCTTTTCTCTGTGGCGAGCCAGTCAGTAATTGCTAGTTTTAGACACAAAACTCCATAATCTGTGCACTAATAATAAACAAGCACACATCCCCAGACAGCTTTTGCCTTGTTCTTCTCATGGCTGCACTTGCATTTCTGCCTCCTCTGATCCATACAGCTTAGCAGCCACTGACTTAGCCACAGAATAACTTATTTCTTGTGATCCTGGCTCTTCATCGGCTCCAGCTCAGGCTTCATTTGCAGAGCTACGTCTTACACAAATTTGTTTTTCCCAACTCTTCCTGCCAGGTGACTAACAGGTAAGAGTTTGTGACAGACCGAGCGTGGTGGCTCAAGGACACCTCAAAAACACATTTAAGGAGTTTTACCTCAGAATTATGTCGATCTGAGGATTAAAGAAATTGCACGTTCAGCTGACACAGCCATGCCAGGAGATGGCCTTGGAGAGACAGAAATCTTCTTCATGGCAGTTTGCCAGGAGAGCTTTTGTCATTCCTCTAAACATTATGAACTCCACTGGGAAAACAACTCTCTCACCAGCATGAAATGTGCAAAAGAGCATTTGCCACTCAAATTTAGTCCTTGGACTGAGGTCTTGTCTGGCTACAGCCCAAGGCAAAGGGTGCATGTGGCAGAAAGGAGAGGTCATGGGAGCTAACTAGAGCTCAGCAGGGGCAGAGATCAAAGCGTGGTCATTACCCAAGCTGATCTGTGAGAGCTGGTGCAGAGTGAATGGGTCCTTGGCAGCTCCTTTCCTCCCCAGCAACTTTGGAGCGGCTAAATACAGCACTGGGTAGAGCAGAGCTTGTGCATTGGAGCTCAGCTTGATGTAGTATTGGAGGGAAATATTGCACTTCAGTTCCACTCCCTCACCCCAGCTGCTCTTGCACTTGATAGCGACAGGCTATTTGTCCAGGCTGCAGAGATGCTGTTCTATGCAGCACTTGCCAAATTCTTCATTATGATATCCCAGAAAAAATTCCTTTTCCCACATAATTCAAGTCACAGCAGTCCTGGGAACATCTTTTTACTCAGATCAAAGCTCCAGAGCCATGCAAGGACAACCTTTCAGAGCTGCCCCTGCACTGGGTGCTGGTTGCTCACCCAGGAGGGGCACAAGCTGTTGCAGCACGGATGAGGTTCCTGGCAGATGCCTGTCCCCATGTCCCCTGTGCTTCTTAGCAGCCCAACCAGGGGTGGTTGGCTATTTTGCAAATGTCTCAGGAGTTGGGCCATGGAGGGGAAAGGGTCTGTGTTTTACCTTGTTTTCGTAAAAGCTGCCTCTGGCCTTAACTTGCCCATTTCCTCCCCTTCCCAGCGCAGCATCAGATGTGTCCTCTCCTGCAGGAGCTGTGAGCCGTGAGGCACTGGGTGTTTGGGCTGCTCCTAACACTGATGGCCCAGATGGGGCTGTAGTTATTTCCTGGCCATAATTACAGAGCCCTCCAATAGCACCACAGAGGGGTGAGCTTGAGAGCTACTTCCCCACGCAGTTGTTTGTGCGCCCAGGCTGACATCCCCTACAGTTCACATTGCAGCTCATGAAACTGTAGATCCAACTTGTCACTGCCTGGGAACATGCATCAGATCCGTATTTAAACAGCTGAATTGCTCTTCCAGCAATAGCCTATGGGAGCAAACAAAGAGGCTCCTCTTTATTTTGTGTTTTATGACAGTGTTTGACAAGCAGAGGATAAGAGATCTCCACCTGGCTTCCCCATCCAATTCCTGTGTTTCATTTTACTGTCTCCCTTTACTTTTGCCTTGCTGTCAATCCACTCCTACCTGCTTCACCATGCACCCTTAAATCCTCCTCCTGCCTCCACCTGGCTGCCAGCACCAGCCCCTCCACATGGACACGTCCCTTGCTGCCAGGGCAAGGTGGCTGTGAGGGGTGTGAGGGGTGGCAAACACAGGAGGAGTTGAGGGGCATGTTAGTGTCTGCAGATCAGAGAAGCATCAGTTCAAATATCTGCCTTTAATTCCTCTAAACAAAGGGCCCCAAACTTTTCACTACAAAGCAAAACCTTCGTACTACAGTTTTTCTGTGGCTTTTTTTAACTACCCACAGGAGATGAGTGTGAAACACATTCCCATAACAGGCTGTCTATAAAAATTATTTTTTGTAATGACTTTCCCCTCCCATGCACCCTGGATAAAATTTTGAGTATGTTGCACTCAGCTTACAAGTCTAAGGTAAAAGACTAGAAGAAAAACAGAAGAATATGTTGCCTGCTAGGACATAAATTCATGGTTTTAAAAAAATTTTTATCAAAGAACATACAAGACTAATTCATAGCATTTACCTTTTCCCAGCTATAACAGACTTACATGACAGCAAACACCAAGGAATCCCATGGGGTTTTTCCTGATTAGAGCAGTTTGTGAAGAGTAAATATGTGTAAAGGTGAGAGAAGTTTTTCCAACTTGTAAGTTGGGAACAGAAATATTAAGAGACAAGGGGTCAAAATAAAGTCTGAAAATTAAAGAGGCGGAAAGGAAGAGGGTGTGCTGCATCTCTTAGAAACATCAATGCAATGCCAGCCTGGAAAACAGTGAGGACAGGAGAAACACAAATTATGCTGAGAAATAAGAAAGGCAGCTTCAAATGCAGGTAATATGTAGGAGATCCTCATTAGAGTCTGCAGTTATGAGAGAAAAGTTATCCGTCCACTGGAAAAAGTTTTATGAGGCATAGCTAAAAAATTAAATTGCTTCAACTGCACCCTATTTGGTTTACTCTTTCACTGGTGGAAATTGTTCCCCATTGAGCCTAGAGGAGCTATCTCCTTTTCTAGAAGTTTAGCTTGAACTCTCCTAGACCTGGGGACCAGAGATTAAAGAAATCCCTCTGAAAATGACCTTAATATGCCTCTTTGCTGTTTTGGACAGACAGGTAAACTTTTGGAGCAATTTTATGCTCTTAGTCACAGCTTAATGTCTTCCCTACAGCAATTAATTAAAGGTGGACAGAACTGGCACAGCAGCATCCTCAGGAAACTGGTGGGTCTGGATATGAATGCTGGCACGTGCATGCATGTGAGAGGGTGAGGAGCTGGAAACAGTGTGAAGAAGTTAATGGTCCTTAAGACTCCTGACCTCACCTTGGATCCATTAGATAAATTACCTACAGAAAGGGAGATGCTGTGAGCTGTTTCCAACACCCCACGGTACTCTCTAGTGTAGCAGGAGTGGCTGCCAGGGCAGCGTGCAAGCAGGCTGCTCTTCAAACCTTCTACAAGCAAATGGCCTCATCACTGCAAGTGGTGGTGGACTTGATGGTATTTCACTCGGCTTGTGTTGAGAGCTCAGTTTTGAGAGCAGAGATTCACACCAGTGATTTGTAAAAATAAGGAATAAACCTCAGCAATACAGATCCAAAAGGAGAAATAGAGACATCAGAGCAGTCACTTAGCAGATGTCCTGTAGTGGATCCAGTTTGAAACTGGGCAGGAACACCAATTAAGTGT
>VYZQ01030179.1:16409-47042 GCA_013400655.1 Mystacornis crossleyi
AGGTTAAATCTGTTCTGCCCATTGGATGTCAACGAAATACTGTGTGCTATAAGTAATCCAAGAGGTTCTGTTTTTTTCTAGTATTTGTCCCATTGTAGACCTCTTGTTAAAAGTGGTTGTAGACAGACAGTACATGTGACTGTTCACCAGTTTTGGTTAAACTTCTTGACCTTTACATCTGCTGGCCAGTAGCAGTTGCATAGTCACTCTTTCACTGATTATTTGTCAGAGGACAAGTTAAGATGGTGAAAAGCACACAGAAATTTTATCAAGAGGGGATAGGCTGTTTTTTTTAATGGTATACTTTCTGGAAAATGCCCTTCCTCTTTATCTTACAGGATAAAGGAACAATACTTACAACTTAAAGAATGTAGTCAAAGAATGAGCTCACTGGAGCTGGGAGTTCTTAGTTCTTCCTTAATCACAGTGTCCTTTTTCAAATGACATAGGAATATTCATCAAAGCTAAGATTAGGACTCTGTCCTTTCCCTTCCCTTATTAGTGATGTTACACTTAAATGACCATCCTCACCAAAATCAAGAACAGATTTAACCTGAATGGCCAAACAATCCCTGAGTTGTTACATGACTGAAAAAATGCGAAGGAGAGAACTGTGTTGAAAATGTCATCATCCTTCTACAGAGTTGGTCCTTATTTCAGTTTTAGTTTTGTGTTGTGTTTGCTAAGATTAAGTCAATATTTAGTTGGGGTTTCTTTCCACAGTACAGAATAATAGCAACATAGATAAAATCCCCAAAGCAAGCATATGCTGTACAGGTGGGCATTCAAACTTTCAAATATGTGCCCAGGAGCTTACTTTCTGCAGAGCTTATTTTCTTTAACATGTAGGGAGTAAATTCAGGAAAAGCAAGGGGAGCAGTGTACACAAATGTCTCTAATTTCATGACCAAACCATAACAAACATGTAGTTACATCCAATCCCATAAAATTGCACTGAGTTCTATGGGAAGAGTGAAAAATGCTCAGTATATAGCAATATGACACTGCTGTAGGTGACCTTGCTTCAGCAAGGACATGGGACCAGATGACCTCCAGAGATCCCTTCCAACCACAACCATTCTGTGTTTCCACGGAATAATGTGTACACAACTGCTTTGTATGTGCAAATGTGAGCCTTGCATGCAGAAATGAATGCATTCAAATATCATCCTGTATCCCTATAGCAGAGTGACACTGCCAGCTCTCATTTTTATTTGACAGAAGGATGAAAACAACAACCAAACCATCCAGACAATCCCACAAAGCAAAATAAGGTCATTCAAACCAACGAGCCAAAGACTAACCTTGCTTTACTGGAGAGGATGCCAGTGTGTACTGCTGCTCTCAAGCTGAGAATGTTGGATATGCACACTGGCTGATCATTTGGCATGCAATATATTCACATTTTTATTGAGCTTGATGTTTCCACAGTGAGAATCACAACCCAAGTACAAAGCTATCAATAGATTCTCAGGCAAGCTGCCAATTATCTTGAGAGCAAGTCTTCTAACCTTATGTGACAAAACTGATAATTTTTTGTTGTTTTAATTTCAGATCCAAGGCATGACAGCTTTACCTCCTGAAATAGAGAGACCATACAAGACAGAGCCAGTAATATGCAGCTCGTCTTCCTGTTTAAGTTGCAGTTTATTCCTCACCCTGTTGTTTATTGTACACATCACAGCCAGTACCATAGGGAACACTGGGCCCTTTGTATAATAATTTTTATTCATCTGTGTTCTGTATGCCATGCAAGTTCTGATGTGTTTGCACTGTTGCTATTGTAGATTTATTTTTTTACTTATTAATAAACTAAATTTGCTGGATCAAAACAAAATGTGTACATCCTCTGGAAACTGTGGGGTTTTTGGTTTTCTGTGTCAAATATGTATGAAACACAGTAGGTACACTGACACACTGCATATTGAAATCTTTACCTGTACCATTTTCTTATAGTTTGTTCTGACTGTTTCACGTGGTGCTTTCAAAGTCATCTATGTATATGGGTAAAATTAATAAACTAAAAGCAACTTAGTTAACCACATTCAGCCTGGTCTGTGCTGTATAATTTTGCCTTGGTTCTTGACACCTGGTCATGAAATTATTGCTGTATGGACAGGCCTTGCAAACATATATTTGGGTGTGTCTGACTGACACATGCCATAAAGCTACAGGAAGGATTAATTCAGGGAGGATGTTCCTGGGAGCAACAAACTGCGAAACCATCTCACCTCCTGAGACATGGGAGCTACAGGCATTAAAGGGATGAGAAAACAGGCAGAACTCCAAGTCTCTCCACAGTGAATCCTGTACAAGTCCTTTGGCTTGGCTGGTATTTCTTTTTCCCGATCCCAGGAAATTCAGGGTCTTTCTTCTGTCTTAAGATACTTGCACAGTGAGTAAATCTTTGGTGAGAAGTAAGCACTCCTTTTCTAGATTTGATCTGGACAGCAGGAGCAATATAGATCTATCTCACATTTAGGCTCTGGTATGCACAGGGAACCGAGCCTGCTAGGAGCTATTGTTAGCACATGCTGAGCATCACAATAGGCCAAACAGTTTTTCTCTCTCATATGTACAATGTTCTATTTATATTTGGAAATCACAACTTTTCAACTCAGACGGTGTTGGGTAGGGAAAATTCCTGAAAGAGACATAATCTATTGCTCCCCAGTGAAATTATGCCACACAGTAGAAAAGGACTTTGAACATTTAATAAAATGGTTCATTTTTGTAGCCACACTGCAGTTACAGTAAGCTATAATTTTTTCAGGATTGCATAAACTTTTCTGGAATGTGGCTGTAAAAATAAATTAGTCTGGATGCTAAGAGTGCTTCCCTGTTCCCTGCAACACCTGCTCTACAACTAACCTCCGTAGACTTAGTTACGCACTGGCTTTGTTATGTACATTTTATGTCACTGAGCACTCCTGTGCAGTGTGGTGAGTCCAGAGCAGATCAAGAACCTGAGCTGAGCTAAAATGGTTTTCTGCCCATTTTTGTTCATTGACTGTTAACGACTGATATCAGCTCTCTGTAAAGTCCCTCCTCTTAAGGAGGGCAGGCCGTTTTATGCAAAGAAACGTCACGTAAGAGGGAAGACAAGGAGAGGATTTGGGAATTGTCTTCTTGGAATTTGAGAAGTGAAAAGGAAAACATCACAGAGACAGTAGGGCATGTCTGCATGTAGCCAAAATGACAGTGCATGTGATAATTGACAGGAGAGAGGCACTGAAGCAGCTAATGCCTCAAGTAGAGATGAGAGAATTAATCAAGAGTAGATTAATTTTCTAGGAGCTATAACAATCTCATTACAGAACTTATGCATAAAGGGAGTTTAAAATGAGCTGTGAAGGTAAAAGTTCACAGGGCCTGCTTTATCCTCCTGATGCTGTACCTGTACTCAGCTAGGAAACACTCCCGTGTGGGAAATTTCTTTACCACTGGTGGGCAGCTGCTTGCTCTAAATATACCTGGACCGTGATATATTCTGTCATTCTTCCCCTTGGTCCTGGATAAGGTAAGGACAAGGTGTATGCCAAACAGCATATGGATTTTTTGGGATTAAACTCCTGAGGTTTCCATAAAGAAATATAACTATGTAGGTGTCTTCTTCCTGCCAGCAAAGAACTATGCTCTTCTGTCTTGTGTTCCCAAATACAACTGGTTGAAAAACAAGAAACAAAGAGTAGTCATGGTGAATTATAGGTAGAAAAGTCCTCTGAGCGATTATTTGTACTGATCTGTTTGGAATGTGACAAGGGAAGGGCATCCTCCATCTAAGGTATCATGAAGTCTAGGATGCATCTTATTGTAACAGCAGTCGGCAGGAACCTTGGCTTTTCATATGCTTAAACTCATTTCTAAGGTGGGCATGTTTGCACACCTTTTCTTCAGGGAGCAAGAGGAAAAATAACAGGGAATGAAATGAGAAAAGAGCTTTTGTGTTGGACAGGGGAGCCCTTTCACATGCAGTGTTATGTCTCATTTGCTACTACTGGCATCCGTCCTAGGTTGACTTGGTTTGCAACAAATATAAAGCAGATCTAGGGTTATTTTCCATTCTGTCTGTTCTCTGATTTGATGCAGTTTCTTATCTACAGGGATTTCCTTTCTGTGGGCACCCATCCTAAGAACATGTGAACAGATGGGAGTTTGTTTTTGCCATACAGTAGGCCACAAGATGATGTAAAGCAAAGCCAGCACAGAAAGGATGTCTGTGAGAGATGGCTGCCAGCATATCAGGAAGACCTGTCATACACACTAAACACTCATTTTTGTTTAATCCACAAGTGTTTTATGACTTCTGGGGGAATGGAAAGGAAAATTCTGCTTCACAGGTAAATAAAAAGAGAAACTGGTGATAGGGTTCTGGGATATTTCCAAATAAAAGGATTCAAGACAGATGTGAGCACATTATTAAAGAAACTTAAAACCAGAACACAAATAAAAAGAACAGTCTGAAATTGCTGAAAATTCAAACAAGGATGAAAGTGAGAACTGCCATGAGCTAACTCTATGCCACTGAAGAAAAAACATGTAGAAAGCACATACCTAGTCACACTGCACATGAAAAAGCTCTCAGACACAGATCTCTGTGGTTTTCTCTCATTACTGAGTTCTAGTAAAACATATGTTCTTGCTTTGTGTTTCTACCCGAAGCATTCGTAATAGTTATAGTTAAAAGCATATACAGTAAATACTATTGTCAAGCAAACCATGGTGGAGGAGATGTGTATACACTTGAAAATCTATGACTTGTAGATGATGACCACAAAAATGACTAAGAGTAATACCTTTCTTTAACAATTATTCATGCTTTTCTCTCTGTGAAGAAATGTGTTAAAAAGTTTCTAGCGAGAATCTAAATACATGAATATTTTAGCGGGATTAAATATTTAGTGAGTTGCATTCTGGAATAGGTGCTGAGAATCCCATTCTGATTTAATCGTTTTCCCTCACAATGGTCCAGCTGCCTGTCACCTGCAGACTGTCTATAGATATACTATTTATAGTATTTAATCCCTTTTGGGTCTATTATTCATCCATTACAGAGCTTCCATTTAATGAACATGTGGCTCTCCTCAAATATTCCTCTTATCTAAATCGACAACCATTTGGGATTTTGCCTGTGTGTAGTAAAAATAGGACACAGGAAGTCCAAGAAGGGAGCACTGGAGTTTATGTAGCTCTGATATTTGTCTCTGTAAAGGAGGACGTCATTCTCTGATCTCATATCCCATCCTGGAGGCCCATCATACAATCCCACGTCAGCCCATCCATGGCTGAATACAGTGACATCTAGGCTGGGTGCAAGTGTGGACCAGTGCAAGGGTGAGAGGCAGAGCCCCAGCTGGTGGGAGTGCAACTGTGTTGGGCTTAATTCCTTTCACTGGGGTGGTCTGGCTTGTTTAAAAGAGGCCTGCTTGGCCATATTATCCCAGATGCTATAGGCACACAAATTTAATAAATAAAATCCAGCAGAAACACTGGCCTCATTCTCCTCTTTCCTCCCATCAAGCAGCAAGTGACTATTTTTAGACCAGTTGTTACTACTGGAATGTTTAAGAACTTTCATTCCTTCCGCCCTTTGCCTCTTATTTCTGATTTTTGGTACATCTCTGTCTTCCATAAGGGTGAAAGAGAGAGCAAACATCCTCAACTTTCAGCAGAGGGGAAAGCTGGGAGAAGAAATTGACAGCTGTGGCTCAGAGAGCTCCTCCAGCCCCAAGGAGATTTCCATAGGTCATAGGTGCCCCCAGGAGCATTTGCCATCCCCATCCCCAGTGTTCTGCAGGTGCACTGAGGCAGGCACAGGCTGAACAAAGGGGTGGGTACAGCCATGAAGTTTCCCTGCTTCAGCCCCTGCAAAGTGCTGGTGGTGCAGGTGCAGTTGCCCCATCTACCAAAACCTAAGGCCTGGTGTTTAGGGTACTCACCTAGGAAAAAGGTATGAAAACATTTAATGTTTGCACATCAAATCAAGCAAAGTACACTATTTACATAGACTGAATTTTCAGTTTTGTGGTGACTCTATTTTACAGGAAAACTGTAAGATACGAGGTAAACATTAGAAAATTTATGACAAAAAATGTGACTTACAGTCTGCTTCTGAGTATACTAGCAAATTATTTACTTTAAGTGAATCTCTTTTTCCTCCGCATGCAACAGACTCATGTAATAGGAAATCTGGGGCTTCACATCTGCTCAAGGACAACATATTGCAATTTCGCTACCAAAGGCAACTAGCACTGTGGTGTGGAGGTGAGCTCTGAGAGACAGAAAGCTCTTCTTGTGAAACACAGACAGATTGTGTAAATACTCCCGGAGACTGAGAGAGTTATTGGCAAAGTAAATTGCCTTTTGTGAGGCTGTTCTTTCCTTTCCTATGGATGCCTCCCATGGGTTGCATATACACCACCTTGTAAATGCTTCCAAGCTTCTTGCATCCTAGCAAGCAAGGAACCAGCTGGGAGCTGAATGTGGTTCTCTCACTAGAGACATCAGACCAGACCAGTTGTAGTTTATGACTCCGTTACAAAAAATGGCAAAGAAAGAAAAAAGAAAAAAAAATACTGTGTCTTTTAGTTTGAGAGGCTTGAGCAAGTGTTTCCTGAGCACATCGACATTATTTAATCATGATTTAAACTTCCCTCTTTGCAGTGATTTTTAAGAAACATAACAGTATTTTTTCACTAAAAATTTCTAATCTCTTGAGAGAAAGCTTGGCAAAATCCAAGCTGCTAACCCCTTCCCCTGCTCTAACCTGTGAATTAGAGAATAAAAGGTTCTTACAGCTTGACACAACCCTGTGCAGCACTTTGCATTATGAAGGAATAAAAGTAATGTGATAAATACCTTTAAGCACACATTATCAGTACAAGAGAAAATAGGTTAAAAATGCCTGCTTTAAGACAAATAGCATTTCTATGGTTCTCCTGTTGGTTTCATGGAGAGTTTATGCCCTTAGGTCTAAAAGAGGATATTGTACAGTATATTCTTCTTTCTCACAGGTTGTCTTAAGACTGCATGACTAGTTTGTCTTTAGAAGATATCTTAAGATATTTAAGGGGATAAGGTTTGAAAACTTCTTCAAAACCTTGCAAAACATTTCTGGGGAATACAGTAAACGTGTGTGTATATATATATGTCTTTTAGACATCAAGTAACAAGTCTGCACTCTTCTGTGCAAACAACAGAAGCTGCTCAAGTGTTGGCCATTATTTGTGGCATCATGTAATAAATCTGGGAGAAGCTATTCCTGGATTGTGCCTTCCTGGGAGACTGTAAGTGAAATACTGAACCTGGACACATTTTTAGACTTGACAGGTTGGATTTGCTGCTGATGTAAGGTGACACAAATCCATTATAGAACTATATGAATCTACCTCCTCCTTCAGCAGTAGAGGAGTTAGTTTTCCAAGGCTGACAAGACAGAGAAAAGCAGGTCAGAAAGTTGAGAAAGGCATCTCAGGAACCAGACCGCAGGGAAAAAAATTAAAGATAGATGTGTCCAACTGAACATATCCCCAAAGGTTAGTGCTTTTTAGCTAAGGTGTGGAAGAACTGAGCTACAGAGAGAAGAGAGATGATCCCTAAGTATGAAATCTGTAGGTATTTTTGAAAAGCATGATGGATGGAAAGAACAACTGAGTTCATAGCTAATGTGTTGAACCAAGCTTAGGAGTCCCAAGTTCAGTAGTCTATCCATGCCATCACCAGAAATACGTCTCCAAACCACTCAAGACAGGGTGATGATGGATAAATCTGTGAAAATGGATAACACGGGGAGACAGAGGACTGCCAGAAATGTACAGAGAGTGTATTGGTGCAGAAGAGAAGAAATCATTAAAGTTGGAGGCAATTAGGCAAACTAAAATTATGGAAGGCTGGAAAAAGCAATTAGCCAAGATTTTCAGATTATGAAATCTGTCCATCTTGTTGCTCATCTCCTGTTTGGAGTCCTAGCAATTTTTTATCTGGGACAGGTAATCTTAGATTTGGCAAAAACTCTCTGCTTTGAAGGACATTCCTGTATCGGCAGAAGACAATCTGGCAACCAGACAAGATCTTTTCCTTGTAAATAGAAAGATAAAACACACCTTTTCCAAGGACCTCTTTTTTCTGTAACTATCCGTGTTAAAGGCCTAATATCTGTCTGCCAAAACTGATTCTTAGAAACAGTTCTTTTCTGGGTTTTTTTGTTTGTTTGGAAGGGTTTTTTTTAAAACCAGACTGGGGTTTTTAGCAGTGTGTCTCTATTTTTTTGTAAGAGGTATTTGTATGACATTGCAATTGGTTAAAAATTTTGGAAATTACAAGGTGAGGAAAAGATTTCATATTAGAAAAATATACATAATATATTCTCTAGTCAGCCTCAACTTCAACAGGGAGAGTAGAATAGATCCATCTAAACAGTGTCCTCTTCAAAGTTTAATTTTCAATGAAAACTCTCATTTTTCAAATATTGCTGTTCTCCTTCCATCAGTAGTTGCTGATGGGGTTATCTTTATTTCTTTGGATTTATTTCGTTGCTGATTTACCGCTGTAATTTCCTTTCTCTGGCTTCCCTTCCATTATTCCTGTTCCAACCCTAGCAAGAATTTTTCTATTCCTCTGCTGCCTTAAAACATGTAAGACAATATCCCAGATAATCATAATGTTACTACTAAGGTTTTAATTTTTCTTTTGTCTTTTAAAAAAAGCCACATATTTTACTCTGTCTGGCACAAAGAAATTGTTATCTTGCTTCTTCAGCCCCGATGAATACTGGAAGTATTCTCTGCTGCTCCTGCCTGCAGAGTGGGATAACAGCAGAGGAGGAGTTTTAAAGTGTTGACTTCTGGAATGGTAGCAGGTAATTGCCAGTTTCCCCACAATATGCTGTGGACCTACCCACCCCGCCCACCTGCTAGCCTTGAAGCAATGGACAGCTGAGATACCCAGCAGGAGAAAAGGACTTGCCAAACTTGTAAGGCTCTTCACGTCTTTTTTTGATCACATTCAGCTTGTATTTAGTACACTGCTTAATTTGCAGTAGAGGAAGGTCTCTTTCCTATAAGCTGAAGGAGCAAAATAATTCTTTTCCCCCCCTTTCATGGTTTCCTCTTCAATTTTGCTTTAAAACTTGAAAAAGACAGGACCAGGCTGAAAAAATAACTGCTTATTGAATAGCACTCTCTGCTGCCCTCTGAGAGATCTGCACATGGTATCGTGCTCAATATTGAAAAGCTCGAAGCTTTTCAATAAAAGGGACACTTCATACCATGAAAGAAGCAAAGAGCTGGTGTTAAACCGTCTTTTATGCCAGCCATAAATGCTGCTGTTTGCCCTCTCAGGCAAGGGGGAGAACTCACTGGCAGTGAAGGAAAGGAAGGAGGGAAGGCCCAATGTACACTCAGGCATTAGAAGCCCATCCTCAGCTCTCATCTGGCTTATTGCCTGCTGAGGTAGCACCATGTGCAGGTGCTGAGGTCACAGGGGAAGAGCTGAACTCAGGCAGTATCACTGCACTTCAGAAAATACCTTTACAAACGTAGCCCCTCCCCCACAACAACACTTAAGCATCTGCCTTCCTCAAATAAGTAATTTTGCTAAGGTGTTGCCCAGGAACAAAAGCTGGGGCGTTTTATGTGCAAACTGTTGCCTCTGTAATTTATACCAGTATAAAGATATTTGCAGTGGCTGGCTTACTCCCAGAAAGGAAAGGGAAAAAATGGTACAAACCCAGAACCAGAAAGGTGCACTTAACCTAAAACAAGCTGTACTTATAACGCAGTATTACTTTTTAAAGTGTTTAATTCCCTCCAGAGCTAAAGAAAAGCTTTTATGCAGACAAAACGTCATAACTAAAAAAGCATCGTTTATACTCAGTCTCTAAGTTTAACAATGTAAATAGCAGTATCTTAGAGTGTCAGGTAACCCAAAAATGACAGGAAATTAAAAAAAAAAAAAAAAAAAGGAAAGAAAGAAGCAGAATCAATAAGGCAGAAATATGAAAGATTTAAAACTAAGGTCCTGCCATCTTGTGGTACCAAGGGAGAATTACTCGAGTTCTGAAGCCGTCCTGTTGTTGCTTCCCTGGCAGCCAGCAGCGCCTAAAACACGCATCACTGTTAAAAAAAAAGATGGGCTATGGGAGAGGGAGGGGTTAAAATACTCTAACATTTCAGTCGCCACCTAATGGGAACTATTAAAATACTTTTATCAGTTTTACCTGCCTATTTTATTTGCCCATTTCACCTTTCCAGTAGCGCACAGGGTGCTTACTCTACACTTAGAAATACCATAACCATTTGGGGTTGCTGACTCTGGCATCCCAAGAGGGGTGAAGCTGCTGCTGCTGCATGTCCCCAGGTCTAGCCAGTGGCAAGACTGAGCCTGTATCCCCAGCAGGCACACGTGCACAGAGATGTGGCATGCACATGTGCAAATACACAGACTGACCCCAAAAAGCAACACCAACAGTGACACACATGCACAGACAGCACAAACAGCCTAACCCTGTTCCCTCCTCCAGCAGTTCATGATGAAGACCCAACAGTGGGAAATATTTACATAGATGTAATGTGAATCCCTGTGATAGCTATGCCCTGGACTCACAAGTCCCAAAGTCCCACTGCCCTGCTCCATTTGCTGGTGTTCAAATACACACACACACACACACACACACACCCCCACCCCTCAACTCCGAAGCAAGGCCCTTGTCCCGCTCACCAGCTGAGCCAGCGTGACACTGTCTGATAGTGACACACTGACACACACACACCCTCTCCCACTCCGCGTGCTGGTACCTGGACACCTGACCCATGGGCCTGCTCCAGCTCCTGACACTTGTACCCCCCTACACACACGTAGAAGGAAATAGAAATGGAGCGGAGTGAGAAGCCAGGACAGGCTGTGCTGATGCAGTGCAGGGCGTGGCCACACAAGCACATAGAGCAGTAGTCTCACGGAAGTGCCCCATTTCTTTGACGGATTGTGAGGATTCCCCACCAGCACCAGACCTCTGTACTCCCTCTGCGCAAAGAGATGAGACACATAACAGTGTACCTTCTCCTATTCCGAAAAGGCGGCTGCTGAATTGATTAAAACCTGCCAGCCAGTTCTCAGTGCTATTCATATTTCCCTGTATCTATTCTCTACAACTAATAAGGCAGACATCTTGTACGAACCACAGATGGAAAGGCCTGACTCTGAAGCCTGGGAGACGTTCTTAAAATTATTTTTTTTCTGCAATTTCATCCTTAAAAATAATAAGACAAGACAATCAGACAAAAGCCACTAGGTGCTGCCCATGAAAATACCAGCTTCTTCTCCCAGGTGTTGACAGCCAAATGCCCACAATTCAGTTTCTCCTGAGGATAAAGAGAGAGAAGCATCTGCAATTTTTGGTCAGCCAGGGAGCATTCCAAGCATAGAGTCCAAAGCTCCCTAGTTCTTGCACACAGCTGCACAGCACTTGCACAGGAGTGGTAGATATGGAAACGGGAAAAAGGATGAATGACCCAGCAGCAGATTTGTCAGACATCTGCTGGCAGGACCCCAGTGAGGAGAGACTTCTGGGCTTGCTGATTTAGTACCTATACATTAGAGTGTGCTCTATGCCCATCTGTACTACCTGAGCACCCCTCTCCTTTCAGCCTTCTTGCCAAGCCAAATCTCGGGTTTCAAATGAGAGGGATACTTCAGTGCCTTCCGGATAAAGGGATCAGAACATTTTTACTGTGTGAAAAACAATGTATTTTTAACTAAACTCTTACTTGGAAACCAATGAATCATTTCGGCTGAATTTTTCCACAAACAAAGCAGCCTAAAGCAGACACTAGACATGGAAAATTTTGTCCAAATGAAGCATTCAGAAACATTATGCACAACTGAAAACAGGACCTGCCAATGGGAAATGATGGGGAAACCTTAGTAGTAACTTATACTGTTCAGCAATTTTAGAATACTCCTGCTAGAAAGATGAATAATTCAACAAAGATGGTTTTTATATTTTGCACCTTTTTTCATCAGTGCTGATATTTGCCTCTCTTCTAACTCATCGTCTGTGGAGATATATAGCAGTAGCTGAGATAAATTCATGAACTTTTCAAAAGATAGTATAAAATATTACCACTCACTGTTATCATCCTGTTCTACAACATTTTGGTCACATGGGGTAGAATTGGCAAGACTTTTCGGAACTGTGATTATTAGAGGTAAGAACTACTAAAAACTTGAAATTCAGTATTTTTGTCTAGTTTCCTGCAGGCTTATTCAGATTCTACCACGAATGTTAATTCTTAATCCAATTGTGAATTTTAACAAATTCTTGGCTGCTTTTGTGTAAAGAAATATAAATCACCTGGAAAATGACGTATGAAAATCAGTTAGTTTGCTCCCCTTTCTCTTCTGCTCTATTCTCAAGTAATTTTCAGTAGAACAGGGCATATGCCAACAATAAATTATCAATTTCTTTTTTAAGATAGTAGGTTAGAGAACAGTTACTTGGAAAATATTATGTATTGTTTCTACTATATCATCTTTTCCTTGAAAAGGTTCATGCTTGCCCAAACAACGAAACAGTAAAAAAGAAGACTTATTGAGGTGCACACAATATGCCTGAATCCATCTCCCCACTGACTGTCCTGGAGTGAGCGTTCCCCAGCTCCCCTGCCAGCACGGGGCAAGGGCCTCTGGCTGCCAGCCTTCTCCCACAAACCAGAGGCTGGATCACAAAAACAAAGCCAGCTTGTTATTGCCTCCAGAGCTGAGACAGCAGGTCCAAAGGTAAGAGGGACCATTTTATCCAGTTCTGTAGCTTTATTCAGCTCTTTCGGACTGGGTTTTGGACTGTTTTCTATTAATCTTCCTTTTCTGTTTTCAGCCCTGTGCCCTGGTGGGTAGCTGACTGGACACATGGGCTCCCTCATCCTTGTGTGCCTGTTTCTGTGCTGCTGGCAGTCAGGGAAAAAGCAAGTGGGCATTGCATCAAGAGTAAAATTGAGCTCATGACATCAGAGGATCTGAGAACAAAATCCTTATTCAGGGTGAAAAACAGGGGCAATGTGTAGCCTTGACTTCCACAGAGAGCTCAGCTGAGAACTATTTTAACCAAATACAATAAAACTAATAGAGATTTATGCTATAGCTGTCAGTGGTGAAAATACTCCTTTGTCCTTCCCACAGCAGACCTCTGGTAGTATCTGGAGATCACCAATCACCACCAATAAAACTAACTCTCCTCTTCCAGAACTTGTTTAGCAGAGCTTTAATAGTCCTGTTCAGAGCATTAGAAAGAAAAATTCAAACCAGAAAATGCAAGACAAGTAATTTGGTGCAGTGGCAGAGGGTTAGACAGCAGACAGACCAGGCAACAGCAGGCAATTATTTTTCTCACTGTTTGGCTCTCAGATTCTCAACATTTTCTTTTGGTAAATGTGAGCGACCCAGAGTCACTGCAGATGAGAAGCATCATTAGAGCAGGAAGGGGCTGCCAGGATGCTGTATTCCCTGCAGCAACTCTCCCTGGTACCCATATCAGTCACTGGCACTCATCCTTTCTGCAGCTGTGGCCTCAATGCAAGACATCCTTGCATCTTTAAGATAAAAGCAAAACTGACAAGTGTGGCAAAAGTTATGTTCAAGGGAATTTGTTATGAACTGGCTTTGGGTGCTTACTAAATATTTATTCGTGAGCCCTTAGACCATGTATTTCTCAGGCAATTAATCACCCTCCCTGAAGATAACTATGCCCTTTTAGCTGTAATATTTTCCCTTCTTTAAACTCACATTCTTTCCTTTCTTTGGGCAAGCCAAGAAATGTCATTTTTCATTGGAACCAGTGAACTGATTAAGCTCATGTCTGTTAATTCACACTTTCCTCAGTCAACCTGGAAAAGGTTGTTTCCTAGGAGTTGTAGAGGCTCCCAGGGCTTGTTTTGGGGCCTTGTGTTTTGACTCTTCACACTTTCTGACTGCATCCTTCTCCAGAGCCCAGTGAAGATTGTCACCCTCCAAATCAGTAACACAATGAACCTCATGACTATAGAGTTTGTCAGGAAAAGTAGCTGAGTAAGGGACACTGGCTGCTGCTGATCAGCTGTGTTTATCTAGAGTGAGTTAACAGCTGTGTTTATCTAGAGTGAGTTGACAAGACCGAGTCAAGATGGTGAGACTAAAGTCTGTGGCAGATGGCCAGGAGTTCCTAGGCAAAGAGAGGAGCTCAGTGACACAGGAAGGCAACAGGCAAATGTTTGCTGTTGGTACACAACTGTTAAAACAACTTACGCAGATCACAGTGGGCTGAACAATCAGCAAGGTTGATATGATGACCTAGGAAAAGGCTGGCATCCTGGTATGGTATTTGGAAAAATAGAAAGTTTCTTTCTTCCTGTTTTCTTCAGGCTATAGTTTGGGGGGAAAAAAGCAAAAGCAGTCTGATGGGGAAAATATTTTCTCTGTACAGGGGCCATCTTCATAGCAAATATTAATCAATAGCAAATGCTTTCTTTCCCCTCTGTTTCTCTTTGTCTTTTTCTCTCTTTTCATACCACCTACACTCTATTTTTCTCTATGTACATACACATAGACATGTTGTTGAAGAACCAATAATCTTCATTATCTGCAGGATGCTGTTTCTCTCATCACATATCACAATGTAGCACTGGCTTTCTGTAAGCAGGACAGCAGCATACAGGCTGAGTTGCCAGCTGAGGCTCTGGGCTGGAAACAGAGATGGAGAAAAGAGAGAACTGGATATCTGACAGCCTCTGACTAGCAGTCAGCCTGAATCACTCATTACCTCCTTGAAGTTCCTTGGCCCTGTGCACCTGGATGCAGACTGAGTCAAGATGTTCTCTCTGCATCTGAGCTTGCCCAGATGGTTGGTGATCTTCAAGTTGGTTTACACCTATTTTAAATTAGAGCTTTAGCCACTCTTTGCATCTAAATGAGTTTCTCTTTTAATCACAGTTGTTGAACCATGATTTATTTTAAAGCATGTGAAATTGCACTTCACTTAACCTCACTTTAATTAATTTATGACCACATCAGTAGAAATCATAGAAGTTTTGAAAAGAACAACCTTAAAAGAATATAAGAAACATTTATGGTATCTTATACTATATATCAGGGGGGTATTTTAAAAGTGAATTTTGATCCTGTTCAAGACAGATGATCTGCTGCATCCACAATTAACAACAGCAACAAAAACAACAATTAAAAACAGCTAGGAAGTAATCTCAGGATTTTGGCTTCCTGAAATTTCACAAGACAGTTTCAGGTGATCTTCCTATTGATTGTTTAATGAAATGAGTAACTGATCATTTATTAATTTCATTTCTTTGAAGGGAATTTTGATGCTCTGGACTTCTGACAGGCACCCAAACTGGGTGCTCAAAAGCACTGGCAAGGAGAACCTATAATAATTTTTGAAAAATTCCTCATACCTTCCTGTATATTCAGAAGCAACAATTCTGATTCAGCCTCATGATGACTACTGACTCATGCAACCTTTAAAAATCAGCCTACAGACTCTAAGTATAGTTTCTTATTCAAATCTGTTGCACTGTTCATGATTTGTAAATCTCTATCCTTGTCTCACTCCACCTATCTAAGGAAAGACACCATTGGTGATTATTTCATGACAGAGTGGTATAACTGCTGGGATGATCCACAGCTGTGTACTTAGATTTGGTGTCTCTACAAGTTTAGAAGGATTATAATATCAAGAGATCTGTGCCAACTTTTCACAACAGAAGATGTCTTCCACTGTGTTCTGCAAGCATCTGTGCTCAGCACCTCCAGAAGTGCTCTAGAAAGTGGCTGGAAAGTGAAGGGCCAAAATTTGCCAATAGTAACAAGTTATTTAAGATGATAAAGTTGAGAGTGAAAACTGAAGGGTTTCAGAAGCCTATCAGGTTACCTCTATAGTCAAAGGAAAAGGGTATCCAAAAGGTTACTCAAATCTCAGCAAATCTTGATAAGCTTACTACTTCCCTTAATCACTGAGAGATTTCAGGAGCCAGTTCCTGACTCATCCTTG
The DNA here is from genome assembly GCA_013400655.1 of Mystacornis crossleyi. Taxonomy (NCBI): domain Eukaryota; kingdom Metazoa; phylum Chordata; class Aves; order Passeriformes; family Timaliidae; genus Mystacornis; species Mystacornis crossleyi. The sequence continues at coordinate 32,440 of VYZQ01030179.1, forward strand.
TATTAATGGGCATTAATCCAAGTTTTAGTACTGATACCTCATAGAAGATTTCATTTCATCATGCCATTTGTCTCATCATGGTACAACATGGGATTCTTTTTATTCTCTTAATCCACAGGGTAGGAGTTTCATTAATTCTTTCTCTGGGCTTTCAGCACAATCAGGGGAATAGAGAGCCAGGTTCTGGTCCTCAGTGAAGTCAGTGCCTCTCAGCATGTCTGCATAAACACCAACAGTCTTCAATTTCCCCCAATATTCCCTCGGGGGATTTCTCACATGCATTATAAAGTTAGCACAATTGGTCTTTTAGTGCCTTACTCTACCTCTCCTGAGGTCCACGGCATGCAAGTGAGAAAGGGTGGTTTGTTCCTGGCCAATTCTAGGTAACAGAAAGGTTTAGTATCATGGATGGGAGACTGCATGTTAGAGCAGCTCATAAATTTGCCCTAATTTGTGCTGTGGGTACCACAACTGCAGTCAAGAATTAAAATGGCTGACAAATATGACAGAGATAGTGATCTGGTGAGCTACAGCAGACCGTGAAAAACTGCAACATTTTTTCATGTCTGGTTCAGAAAAGGTGAGAGGAACTTGGTCTCTAGAAAACAAAATCACAAACAGTTCCTCTGTTATGTTGTATCATAACACAAAGAGAGATTTGTAACTATCCCTGTGCAATAATTTAAGAACAAAAATTGTAATTTTTCTGTAGTCAGTTTATACAATTTATGCCATACATTTTTAAAGAGTCCAATGCACACGTGGGTTTAAAGTCAGTTGGATAACATTTTTCTAATACTGAGGCATATTTTGTTTCAACTCATAAAATAGATACTTGTTGTCAGAGTGAATATTTTTCAGTTATCTGATACTGCAAAGGGATGGTTCAAAGTGTGTCTTGTGGGTGGAGAAGCATTGCCTCTAATTATTCTATTATTCTAATTACTGGGGAAATAAAGAAGAGTAAATTAATTGGCAGTAGATGTGATTCACTCCAATGAATCTCAAATGTTTTTAAAAATCGCTCTTGACATTCCCCCCCATTGTGGAAATACCTCTGGATACATGTGAGACAAGAAATCTCTCCTGTCTGCCAGTCGAGACCTTTATGTGGGATCTCAGATATCAGACTTCTCAGTGGAGAAATGAGTGTGTTTCCTACCAAGGTTTCCGTCTTTTCTTCCACGAAAAGCGTGTGCGTATGTCTCTTCCTCTGCTGACAGCTTACCCCTGACCAGGAGTTACCTCCTCCCAGCAGCAGAAACCTGTCCAATTCCCCTCCATTCATGAGTACCCACTTGAGCCTTTCCTGTCCCAGCCGTGGAAAAACACCCGCTCCTTGGCCAAGAACACCCAGCTCTCTCAGAGCATCCAGACAGAGCGGGCTCCAGGGCTGGCTGTGAATGTGAGGAAAGGACCATAAACAGTACAATACCAATGGCTTGGCCCACAGTCAAGGCACTCAGGGCTCTCCAGAAGGCTCCTGGGGGATACACCTACACTTGCATCTGGATTATTGTTGAAATACACAGCCTTATTATTCCTTGCCTAGCCTGGATCTCAGTAAAAAGTACGCTCTAGGTGATTGATTTCTGAGAAATGTAACATTGGATCCATGATAATAAGTTACAGGCAACATACAAAATGTTTATGTTCCACTACAGAGGCCAAATTTGTGAAATAAATATTTGTGCTCTCGTATGTCTGCGGGATTCTGCCATAGAGAACACTATGTGCTATAATGTGTTTCAGGGACGCCCATGGCAGGACTTGGGCAGACCTTTCCCTGGTTGTTTAGTGCAGGATTTTCTCATTTTCTCTACTTCTTTGGAAAAAAACCCTTTAGAATGTATTTCTGTTAATGTGTCATCTATTACATAAATTGTATATTGAATTAGGTATAATGTATTTCTTTGGAATCTTACTGTGCTGAAATGTACTCAGACACATCACACAGGATCTCAGCCCAGAACAAATAAAATTCATCAATATTCAGGAACTGATGGAGAAAAAAGAGATTTGAATGCAGATAGAAATGTACCATATTGAGTGATTACCTGCCTACGTAGCAAGCTTTACATAGTTAAGAAAATGTATCATTAGTGTTGTCTGGTTACCTATGTAATCCCTACTGTGTGTCATTAAAAGATATCAAAGAAGTACATGTCCCCAGATGACCTCAAGTCAAGTGATCAGGTATGTTCACTAAAAGCACTTTTTAAGTGAACAAGCATTCTTTCCAAGAATCCTTTGTGCTCTTGTTTAAGAATAACATATCTTTTTCTTTTTACTTTTATGTTCCTTAGTGTGAAATTTTGCTAGGGGAACTTACTAAGAAGCAATTTTGATCATAAGAAATGTACAGACAGGAAAACCATAGCACTAGGAAATACTGGTCCCAGCTTGAATTTTGTATGTACCTCCTCCCCTGAAAATGTCATTTTCCCTTTTGCCCATCAGACAGCTTTACCTTTTCTTTCTGCAATGTATGAAATCATCCTAGTAAAATTTTTTCCGTGGGATAAATATTTTATCACACAATTCTTCAGACTGTTGACATAAATCTGGGGTTCCCTATTATTATTTGTTTAAAATTTACCATTTACCATTTGGAATGGTAAATAGTAATAGTAAAAATAATCATGTTTTAGGGATGAGAAATATATGAGGGTTTGATGATTAATTAATGTTTCATCCTTTTTCTTTGGTGTTGTTGTTTTGTTTGGTTGGGGTTTTTTGTTGTTTGTTTTGGGTTTTGGTTTTTTGGTGGGTTTTTTGGTTTGCCTTTTTTTGTTTTTTGTTTTTTGTTTTGTTTTACTGTACTGGCTTGTTCCTGAATTCAGTCTATGTATATGTAAAATAAGGTAATTTTGGTATGTTGAGTCTTTGGAATGGTATGAATCTACAGTGAAAGACCAGGACATAGATCTTCAGATCATAGGAATTTTAAATAGGGCATCCTTTAGATTTGACTTATTTCTCTTTCTAGAACTTTGATCTATCACAGAAAGAGGCAGGGGGAAATGTGACAGGCAATAACATCATCAGCCTAAAGACATTAGAATTGAGATAGTAAGAAATCCAGCATCTAGTTCACTACACACTTAATATTCAGCCCAGGGCGATGGGCCTGTAAGAAGACCTGATTTGTGTCCCCGGAGGCATCGTCTTGGATCATCTGACAGAGAATCACAGTATGGAGCAATCAGAAGACAGGTCTGCTCCTTTGCCAAGAGGAAATAAGCATTCTAGGAGGGTAAAGGAAGAGGAACTGTCTCTCTGGCTTGCACATGACCGTAGGGTGGCCTTTGTGTTGAGTACTGGGAAAAGCCGAAATGCTGGACCATTTCAAGTGCCTCTCACCAGGCACAGCTTGCTCGCTTGACAGCCTTCACCAGGATCCTAACTTCCACAAGTTGCAAGTACTAAGGAACAGGGAATGAAGCTTTCAGCCAGCTTTTGTCAGCTTGTCTTCTGACAAACAGAAGCCGAAAAGTTTGATTCCCAGTGTGTTTCAATTAATCAGATCCCCTCTCCAAAATTGCCTCTTTCTTCAGTCGTGTTGATGCTGCCTTGAGTGTGCTGCTTGCTGCCTGCTGAGAGTTGGGAAGGAGGAAAAAATAATTTCTATTCCACCATGGGCACCAAAATTACTTTCTTTGGCTGTACTTGCAGTGGTTTTTTCTTTTCTCTTTCCACTTTTGCACATTTAGGTTTTCAGATGTGACGATATTTGAGTATCTCATGGATGACAACTCTTAGTTAGACTAACTAGCAGAAGTAACACTTCAGTCTCATTGACAGTAACAATGAACAAGACTTGCAGTCCTCAGAGGTGCTTCTGAAAATTTAACTTGTCAAATTAGATTTTGTGAATAAATTACCCCTCGAATTTTATTCCATGTCTTTCTCTATGCATAAATGCACATATGCTAAACACATCATTTTAATCCCTGAAATTAGCTGCAAACTCTGTGTGAGCATAGTCTTGGAATTTATTTGTGAAAACTGCATACACTTGAATACTTAATATTTATTGTACCATATTGCTGATTAAATTGCTGCAAGGCAGGAGTAGAATAGCGTATCAAAACAAAGGATGAAAGAAAATTCACAGCTATTAACAACGATGGTTTGGAGTCCAATAGCACAGCTTTTGCTACCTCATACAGCCTGCCAGTGCTGCATGCTGAGCTGTGACAACCAGTAGCTCTGCCATACTGAGCTGTTCCACAGCTATGCTGTCAAACCTCTCTTTTAACATCTCTTGAGTGAGCTATGATGGCTTTATTATTTGTGAAAATTCTGGAAAATGCCTGGCTTCCTCAGCATGAGTTTCTGACTAAGCCAGTACAAGCAATGAAAATAGCCATTTACATACTTTCCAAATGAAATTCAGATCAGAAAAGCATGGAAATTCTTGCAACTTCTACCGGGAAACAGTGAAACCACAGCAAGACCCGACCTTGACTTGTGCTATCTGTGTTCTCAGCTGAGCCACATTCATATTTTCCATGTTTTCAGTAAAAGACACATACTTTGAGTGAGTGTTTCTGCCCTGGCCCATCCCCTCTTCACACCCTGAAAAGAAAGGTCCTGTAAAGGGTAAGGACTGCCATATGAACTCTTCTCTCTGAGAGCAGAGCCCAGGAGAGAGCACAGGAGAGGCGATTCTGTCCTGGGGCCATTAGCTAAAAGCTGACAGTTGCCTTCATCCAAATGCTGGAAAGAAAGAGACACCCAGCCGCTTGTGAGCATGGAAGAAGGACGATGACATCTTTCTCAGGCTTGATATTTTGTTGCATTAACAGGAGCACAGCCACTAGATTACACGGTATTTCAGCTCAGCACTCGTCAAACCACTTGCAGGTGCTGCCCTCAGCTGGGACCTCCTTGGGAAAGAGATGAACAAACTGGAGCAAGCTCAGCAGGGGCCTCTGAAGCATGGGGACCAAAACATTCTTCCTGTGCAGGGAGGTGAAGAAACAGGGCTGGTCTAGCCTGTGGGAGGACCCGTGAGCCGGTGGTTGAGAAGAGGCAGCCAGGGCTTCACATTACTGCAGGATGGGAGGCCAAGGGACAAGGGGCCTGAGGTGAAATGAGAGGTCCAGGCTGGGTGTAAGGAAAAGCTTTCTCATGCTGAAGACAATGGGACCCCTTGGGCATTTGCCACACCTACGTGGACAAGGTCCTGAGCACCCTGGTCTGAGCATACAGCTGGCCCTGCAGTGAGCAGGAGTTTGGAATGGAGCTTCCTGCTCAGCCTCTGGCTCAACTCTGTGATTCTATAATATATGAGTAAATACATAATAAATGAGAACCATTCTTCAGCAGCGACTGCATATTCTAAGGGTATTTGACTTTTAAAATCATCAATCTTTCCCTCTACTCATCAGACTGGAAAAAAACTCTAAATGATGGGGACTGTAATATCTTTTAATATCTTTTTTCATTCGGCAAGAGCAATTACCAGAGTTTACCATTGGAGGGAGATAGTGATGAATCTTTTGCTCTCAGATGAAGGGGAACAGTACACGCAGAGGGGAAAGGCAGAAGGAACAAATGCTTCCAGGCCAGGTGGTATCCTTCATATATCTAAATTGATAGTAAGTTGCTGGTTGCCACTGCATTTGCTGCTACTGTAAATTCTATGTATAGATATTGCTCTGCAGACAGATGAAATAGCTGGTCCCTGCCCTGGGGAGACTGTGACCTAAGGCTGTAGAGATAAACTTTTAAAAAGCACCTGGACCGATGTGGATCAGTGGGAATTAAACTGCTAAAAATCTGCTGCTCAGGATAGAGTTTTCAATGTTGTACTGCAGCTTTCGTCTTTTAGATGTCTTAAACAATTTCACTGCCTGAAAGGTAAGAATCCTACCCTCCTTTCACAATGTGCAGAGAAGTCTAAATCCTCATCAGCAGGATCCAAAAAAAGCCAGTGTTACTATAATTAAACCAGAGGAAATATTATCTGAAATTCTACTTCACAATCTTTAAACTTCGGGCAGTTGTAGGGGTTTTTTATCAGAATTCACTATCCTCAGGTCTCTTCAACCACTAGCTGCCTGTGCTATGCTAAATTCACACAGATTATGGCCACTGTGAGTTTTCTTCAATAATATGAGGGCTAATAGAAAAAGGACAATAGAAGAGAAAAATGTGAAAATAATTCCTTTCCTTTGCCTTTAAAAACTGGATGCAGTATTTCTGGATAACCATTAAACCACAGGCGTATTGGATGTTCCAAGATAATCTATGGCAAAAAGCAGCATTTTAAAGGGGAGAGCCTTGAAGAGCTGTGAGCCAAGGAAGAGGGGGTCCTCTACCAGAGGTAAAACCTCCAGCAACATAGCCAAGCAGTCAAGAACTACAGCAGGTGAGATGCTTTCCTGGCTGTGGGAATATCAGACCCAAGAGTCTGTAAAATTGTTCATTATTGTTGTCTGATCTAATGAACATGTGGTTATTCACTGTAGTCTGTTACTCAAACCATCAAAGAGGGTCTCGAGCAGTCTATGGCCTGGAATTTACAGTGTTCACCTCTAAATGCTTGGGACATGAAAAGGTCTTTCAGGAGAGGATGGAATTGGGACTGAACATCTCACATTGCCCTTCAGAGCTTTTCTTGCAGTTCAGTGGGAAGAGGAGGATGGAGCTGAATATTATCTGAGGCAAAAAGGTGGAAGCACTTCTACTGTGGTTATACTTCATTAGTAGAAGTGGTCTAAGAACACCTGCCGGACCAGATGAGAGAAGCAGACCAGTGCTAGACTGAGACATGTTGCATAATGATTTAGAAATCTGACAGAATGGAAGCGTTTGCAATGGCTGAAAGCAGATGAATAAATGCCAAGAGGGATTGGAAATTAGGCCTTTCAAAGCAATTAGGCTGGAGTTATTTGCTGTGACCTGCTGTGACCTGTGACCTGCTGCACCTGTGACCCCAGCTTAATGTTCACAGAGTCAGAAATCGAATGATAACTTAAGATGATGTCAAGAGTCAGCTGAGATGTAGTCACTAGCCAGATATGCATGCCTAGTGCATGCAAATATGGAGCAAAATTGGATGTTTTTTCTCACCCTTCAGGTAGCAGGTTTTTGGCACATTAGTTTGGAACCTGTCATGACCAATGACTGTGTGTCATCTGAGGAGATCACTTACTGAATCGAGGTCTTAGACTTCAGCCTTGCAAGTACTAAGACATGTATTTAACTTAATTCATGCTAAACCCAATAGTTCTTGAATCAGTTCAAACATGTACGTAAATATTTTCAGCTTAGAATTAATTCATAATATATTTTGGGTAAAATTTATTCATAACTGACTTTTTATTCAGGACCTTAATTGTCTGATTGACTAATGCTGAATTGATTTGAGCATTTGTATTGAAAAAGAAAACACTTAAAAATGGGAAGGCTTTTCATTCCTCAATCTCCATCTGAACTTCAAGGATTCAGCACAGTCTGAGTGTTTGATTTCAAACACAGACAATGGCAGGTAGAAAGGCCACTGTTCTCCTATTCGTGTTAAAACACCTACTTTCCTAGCAAGAGAGAGCACTACCAAATGCATGGTCAGATTCCTCAGCTAGGAAGAGATCAGCTAATGCTACTCCAAAACTGTCCATTTTAAACAAGATCTGCATGGACCTGTGTGGTATCCCAGCACAGCATGAGTGCGCTGAAACAGGGGATAGCCGTGGTCAGTCAAGGTATGAGGAAGACATGAGGGGGAAGGCTGGCAAGAACATCATGCTGCTTTCACATATTTCAGGCGGCAAGCAGTCCCTGAGGTGACAGGTCCCTGGTAACAGACATCACTTTGGTTGATCTATAAAGTCAGTAACCGATTGTTACCTTTATTTGTGTGTTAGGTTAATTATGGATTGAATAAAGGTATATTGTATTGAACATGCTTTCCAGGTAGGGCTTGACTGCCTGATGATGTCATATGGCAAGTGGAGAGAGAATAAAAGCTTTGGGCAAGGGGACCAGGAGGACCTGGCCTATGTCAGGACACTGTCTGGGCAATGCACACAACATCTTAATTCCTTCCAGATTTCAGCCAGCACAGACTTCCCCAGAAGGCTTCTGCAGGCAGCATAAAGGAGGAAAGACAAGTTACTGCTCCCTCATCTCTCCAGATACTTTGAGACACTGGCTACTCTGGGTCTGCGGAATCGATAAAAGCAGTTCAGAGATCCCTTTACCACCTATAATATTCAGGTGCCTGATACATGAACTTTGTGTACAGCAGATCTGATTCTTTACTATGACATCCCTAACAAATGGGAAAGAGATTACAAAAGGAGGGTTGGAAAGTGACATAGTGCAATATCTATAACTTTGCCTGTAAAAATGAGTGTGCTACGGTATGTTGCACATAGTTTTGATGTAACGAAAAAGACTAAGTACGTGCAGTACCAGGGTTTCTTTTATACCTCCTATTACTCAGTTTCACCCTCCCTGTTCCCTGTCTCTTTTCCTATCTGTTCCTTCCAAGGTCAAGAGACCCCTCTACACTGAAGCATGCTCTGGTTACACCATGCTCACCACATGGTGCTTTACAGCCTTTTACAGCTGCCACACCTTTTGCTTTGGAGAAGGTGACTGATATGGCTAAACACAGCTGGGTCTTCATTACCAACCACATTAAAATCTAGAAACCATCAAGTTGTGAGAATAATTTCTTTGCCTCACTCTCATGAAACTTCTGAGTTTAGAGCACAAAACCGTTGTAAATCTTTCCATCCCTGGCAGTGGGGCAGTTTCACCTCTAAATACACTGTGAAAAATATGGTAAAATCAGTGAAGAGGCAAAATGTCATTGCTTTATTCAGAGACTGCTGTTGGCCATTTAAGTAATTTCTTTTATGACTAAACATACATAAACTTAAACAAGATGTAAGATCTTCTTACATGTATCTGAAAGATAACAGCTTCTGAAGTTATCGACACACTTTTTAGATTTGGAAATTATAGACTAATTTGTATTTGATAGGAATAACTGGTTTATGTTCTGTAGAAAAGAAATTATGTACCTAGAAGATATTTAACCATGATGATACTAAACTAAGGTCTTACCACGGTCATCCAAAACATTATAATTGTGCTGCTCTAATCTATTTGGGTATTCTTACAGCTTGTGTTGTATTTTTAAATAAGTAAAGCATCATTTAAAATTTGCCTCTCCAAATATGCATTATTTCCTTGCATTCAGTTTCACAGTCTGAAAGATTAACACAAATACACTTAAAAGTAGGTTCCATGGCCATATAAATGGTTTTATTTTCCCAAAATTTGGGTACCTCACAGTTGCCTTTGGAATGACTAAGTCAACAGGAGATGCCTGGATTCCCAGTGCTTATGAAATTCAATCTATTTCTTTAGGTGCATAAGTAAGAATTCAGGGCTCAGACACATGATCTAATTATGTGGTTTAGCAAGTTGACACTCTTCTTATGATGTGTGATAAACAGTCCTTTCACTTAATGCAGTTCAAGTCGTCCTCAGAACTCAGAATTTTTCTGCCACAGACGTAAATGGCAAAGCTCCCGCTGCCTGGAGTGGAGTAAGTTCACTGCAAGCCCAAGATGTTTTGCTTCAAGCTGCATGCACGTTGACATGCCCATATGGCATTTTTTCTGGCTCTCTCATCTCCTCCCTTGCAGCTGGTGTTTGCGCAAGGCTATGGATGCATGCCCTGTTCCAGCTGCAGCTGTGCCAACAAAAAGATGAGTGCCACAGCCTCCTCCCCGCTCTGCTACTGGAAGTTACCATCCCCTCTGATCTGCTGGCCAGGCTCTACATGTGACTTCCCATAACTTGTTTCAGTCAAATCACTTGTTTCAGTCAAAATAACAGGAACGGTCTTCTTTAAATTCTCAGCATTGCCTCTTCTCTTTTGAATGGATGTTGGATAGGGGCCACAGAGAGAAGGTGATGAGCACATGGGGATGAGGTGTTGCTTCAGTGAATTCTTCAGCTGCTGCAACCATAGTCCAAGAGGGTGCATGTCCACAGCCTATGTGCAATTGCTTATTGAGTCCACTGTCGTCAAGGATTCCTATATTCCGGCAACAAGCTGCCTGAAACAAAACTGTTTATAAGGCCCGAGTAATTCCAGCAGGCAATATTAATGCAGACTGATGAATATGCTAATACTGGTTCATTTGGAATGTCTAAAAATTAAGTTTAAAAAAGCCATTAAATAAATGGTTTATACTAAAATAAATAAAATTAAATGAAAAAAAGACAGGACTCCATTTGGGATGGTGAAGCTGAACAGAACAGGAACAGAAAAAGAAAGGGTTGCTGTAAAGTGAGAGGTGGCTACCACACAAACAGATGTGTTTATCTTCGAGATATTTTTAAATTTTTATGCTGTTTCATTTACACTGAAGCCAAGTCAGCATCAGTCATATTTCTCTTGGTTTCCAGTGACTGTTATTTTTAAACAGTGTGCATTGTTGGGAAATACAAAGAGGACTTAGTGCAGACAGCTTTACCAAGCCAATGGCTAATTTTACTTCTGGATCCTTTCTGGACAACTTTTTGTGATGAGTTTCAATCAAACCTCAATTTATACCTACGGTAGTCAAGAGAATGTTTTTCATTTCATGTGCAGTTTCTTCCTACACTCCCCCTTAGCAAATGAGACAGACTTCTTGGAAATGTAAACTTGCATTGTATCAATGAATCCCAGCATGTGCAAGAAAGCTGTGTTAATCTGGAATTCAGAGCAAGGCATGAAGCAGAAAGTCAACAGGCTCCTTTGCACACCATAGCTTGGTAAGAATAACATAAGTATAGAAAGCATCACTCCAAATGAAGTATCTTTCCCAAGAAGGAGGTGAGGCCCAAAACACCAGGTTCTACAGAAACAGAAGGTGAAGATTTGCTCTCTCATGGGATCAGCAGACAGGAGAGTGTCCCAGGAGTAAATCTATTTTCTATCATTCTTTTCCACCTAATTGTAATCTTCACCGGGGCAGTTTGGCAGTTCTGGTGCAAAAGATGGTACAAAGAAAACTTGAAATCCGGCAGTCTATGTTATTGTCCTGGATTATCAAGATAGGTTAACATTACACAGTGGAGCTGATGAATCAAAACACCGAGGCAGTTTTTGTTGTTGTTCAGACTGAGTCATAATTATGTATGGTACAGTTTCCAGGAAGAGGTTATCTTTCAGACAGCTTACACATGGATTGCCATTCATCAAGGAATTTGGGGTTACTGTAAGCAAGGATAAACCGAAAGGCACTATACTGAAATAATTTATGGCGTGGGCTTAGTGGGGAAAACAATGACTGACTGCTGAAGGAGTCAGTCCTGATAAATTCAAAGAAACATATCAAAATGAATGCCGGATGTAATTTCTGAGTCAAAGGCAATAGTATCATTCCCAAAATTGATGTAAAAACTATTATCCACTTAGTTCCCGTTGACCAGCTAAAGCAAGGCTTCTGGTGCTGTTTCCCAGCAGTCAAAAGTACACAGCACCTGGCTCAAGATACTGGCCATTTGTGACTAAATTGTGCAATTTTCTCAAATCCCGTTGCCACAACAGGACAAAGATGTAGCTGAGCCACTATGTCTGAACCCTGCCTTATATCAGTGGACGGCTGACATGGTGGGAGAAATATTTGACATTGAGTCTTCTGGATTTTGAGCATTTCTTTTACTCTAAAAATATCTCATAGTGCTGATTTCCTTTTTTTTCTACTGTATGACTTTTNCAGCCAGCTGAAAACAGACTCCCGCTGCACAGCTAAGTAAAATCATTGTCAGGAATGTGGGCACATTCCGGTTTGTGCCAGGCTGTGTGTGCGCTCCCTGCGAAAGCATTTCCTTTAGCAAAACAAGTGAGCACCACAACGACAAATACTACAACAGTCAGTCAATTGATGGGCTGAAATGCTCCTTTGCCACCATGAAGTGAATATCTGCATGGAAAACACAGGGCCTGGAGAACTGCTTTTCCTACATCTTATATCAGCATTTTATATTTTTTTCCGTGATCCAGATCTACATGCATTGCTTCTTAAAATTCAGAGACCTGAGAGATTATTTTGGTAACTCAGTGTAATACAATGTTTAAATGTGTTCTCACTCACCCTCTTTCGAATGACATGAATCAAACATATCACTGTTTTGTCTTGGTGGAAGTATGGATCTATCTGAAGAAGGCAGACAGGATAGGTGCTCTGATGGTCCTTCTAACATTTTACAGAATAACAGCATCTCAAGCAGAGCTGGCTGTCTGGGAATAAAGCAGATATTTCAGGCCACGAACCGTTGTCACACAGTTCCTATCACTTACTTTGAATTCACACTGAAAGGTGTCATAAGCAACAAGGATATTTTGGCTCTCTTAAAAATAGCACATATAGTAATAGTACTTTTCCTAAGATAGTTGAGAAACTCGAGAAAAAGTGCTTTTTCTTTTTCCCCTCTAAACTAGCAGCAGTGGTTGTGTGGTCATTTGGTCTTCTTCTGTTTAAAAAATACAGTACATTCCTTAATCCCAGCCACCTTGACTAGTAGCTGTTGTGTTTCCTACGTCAGAGGAGATGAGATCATTAATACCACCAGTAATGGTGCCTGCAAAAGCTCCTCTTTTTTGCCAGCTCATAGAATGGATCTGGATGACCTATGAAAAGGATCTACGATCCATTTAAACTCTTCGCTGTTTAAATTGGCTATTATGCCGTCACTGTCATTTCTTGGCTTCCTGATGAAAGAACAGATGACTTTGCTGAGCTATCTTGGTTGAGGAAAAATGCAGGAAACAGAATTTTGAAAAAAACCGTTGAAGAGGGAGGCAAGGACAGAACTTGTAATAGAGACAAATGGGAAAAACAAAATAGAAATTTGAGGGAAGAAGAAGAAAATGGTAGACCTTCAAGCACGAATCCAGTGGAACACAGTTGTGGTCAGATTATGTCTCGTCATGTCCTCAAAGGTATTCAGCAGAGGCCTGACTGTGTCCAAATATTGATGAAATAAAAGGGAGTGATAAGGTCATTATGTGATTTAATGCTGAAAACCGGTTTTGCTACAAAGCTGTACACAAATAAATAAAGTGTTTTTTTCATATTTTACTGACCTTTATCCATAGGAAATAAAGAAACCAGAGAACACGGACAAATTTATAGATAGCACAGGAAACACCTAGCTCATTCTACTGTGCAGTGCAAGAGTTGTTTACTTTAAAATGAGTAATGATGTGGCTGTCTTTGAAAAGCAGCATTTAAGGCTGATATTTAACTCTTCTCCCCATGAGCGTCTGAAAGAGGCAATTCAGACCGTGGAACAAGAGAACTGGCGGAATGTCAAGAGGATGTCTTCTTGAAGGTGGTCTACTGGAGGCTGTGGGCATGGTTCTTCAGATGACCCAGTGTTTCCTGAAAAGAGCTTCTGCATCCTTGCAAGGTAAAAAATAATACAGGACACAAAGGATGAATAGTTCTTTCATTTGCTGATGCCAGAGAGAAGAGCGTCACAGACAGCAAGTTTCTACAAAGAGGAGTGTATAATGGGAGATATTATGATATTTTAATTATCCCTGACCTCAGACCTCCAGCTCAAAGAAGGATGAAAGCATTTAGGAATAACTGACAAGACTTTTGCTGCTGAGTATGTCTGCAAGGAAGCTGCCTGGCCGAGTGCAGGCCTGGTCCTACCTGTGTCCGACAGACGTGAAGAGGTTTGAAGAACTTGTTTGAAGCAGACTGCAGTGTGGATTAGTTTCTGTTATTGTTTTTATTAGTATGCTTCTTCATTTCCTAGTCAGTTGGCACACAAGGCTGTGACATCCCTGAGGAGATACAGAGATGCTCTGTGAGTGGATACCAGCACTAGTCATACAGTGCCCTTGGAACAATGCTCTGGAAAGACACAGAAAAAAGTGGGGAACAAAATGGTGTTTTCTGAACTTGGCATTCCCCCTTCCACATTCACCCACACTTAAGAGGCTGGTGAAGGCTAGCTGTAATTATCCAGAAACCAAGTGCTTTAGCAGATGTAGTTCAAGATGTTACTTACTATTCAAACACATGAGTTGTTTGAAATTTGATTTTCCTGACACACTTTCTCTAAAATAAAGTGTACAGCAGCAATAGTTAATTGGATATTCTTACAAACCTTATTCTTTTGTTGTTTCTGCAATGCACTGACTTTTGATACTAACATGATTTTTTTAATGGAACATATCACATTACTTCCACACTTCTGAAGCATTGAGTGTTTTGAGGTCCCATTGACTGAAATCTCAAAAGTTATGAGATTGTATAATGTACAGCTTTACTTCTGTGGGTGTGTCTCCCACTCAGGGTCCAAAACACCACTCAAAATCTCATTCATAANAGACAATGGGAAACTGTATTTGATGTAATCAACAAAAAGCACATTGCCCTCTTTCTGGTAGCCATCAAATTCTTTGTTTTCTTAACTTGAAAATAAACAAGCCTCAAGGAATTTGTGGTTTTATACGTCTCACATAATCTTTTGGGTGGGCTTTTTTTTCAAACCTGGATGAATTTGCAAATATTTAAAAGTTGTGAAGCAACTTTCCACTCTGGTAAAGAAGAATGAACAGA
>VYZQ01030180.1:0-17809 GCA_013400655.1 Mystacornis crossleyi
TGGATGGGGTTAAACCATGACAGGACCCCTATTTGCGTGAGTTAAAGTCAGTGGAGTATGCACCCCTCCACTCTAATTTCCATTGAAAAGTCCAAATATTGTGGAAAATCTGTTACATGTGGATAAGCTGTTCTATTTTACAGCGTACCAGTAAAAATTGTGTTTGGCTGATTTTAAATTGTAGTTTATGGCTTAACTTTACAGTATGAAGAGCAAACCACAAATAATGGTGAAAGTGTCTTCCATCAGAGAGAAAATCTGTACTGAACATGTGTGACATTAACTTTGTATGCACGAGATGCCTCAGCATGAAAGCATATACTTTGATTAATTAAGTACATTTTATGACTTTGAAGTCCTTAAAGTTTCAGCTACTTAGCAGCAACAATAATTGTCCTAATTAAAATGATATTCATGCAACCATTTGACTTCTTTATTTACTTAAAAACAAACACTATTACTCCCATAAATAAAAAATTCAAAGTATGGTCCTTAATTCACATAATAAACTTTATTTATTGAAATGCTTCTAGCAAAGCAATAGAAAACAATCTTTTTCTAAATAATTTGTGATACATTTACATTGTAAATTACTAGTCTATTTAATTTTTCTCCAGGCACTTTTGCATTACTCACTGAAGTACTTTTGCCTGGTGAAAACGTGACCAGGTTGTTCTGAATGGATTTACTAGGACCCTGTTAAAGAGGTGAAGGGCATGGGAGAGAGGTGACCTACAGACACCAGGCACATTTAACCAGCAGTGATGTGTCTTCCTCAACAATAAAAGCTGTGCTGCTGTGCTTTACTTACACTGCAGGTTTAGGCAAAGGCCAAACTTCCAGCTGAGCTCAGAGCAAAGAGCTGCCGTGGATATCCCAGACTTATAGTTCTTTATATTTCTCCATTGTGAAACTACTCAATTTCCAGGCTGGAAACTGATTTGCTTTTAACAGATACCTCAGTGACCTCATCCACTCAGTTGCTAAAAATTCAGATTTTTAGCTCTAATTCAATAAACCATTTCTAATTTTAGTTAATGCTTTGACTAAGTGTAAAATCCAGTAATACAGAGGTAATAAACCAGGATTTGGTGGGTGCTATGCAATGCACATGTAAAATGGAAAAATCCCTTTCAGCATAGGGACAAATGTGTTTGGGAGGGAAGGAGAGCTGCCAAACAGACTGGACAGAACCATGCACTGAACCAGTTCTGTCTATCCAAGGCAGGGAGCCATCCACAGTCCATCTGGGAGACGCTTCTGGATCTCCAGGTACAAACACTCTGCAGCCAAGGCAAGAGGCGACCATCACTGTTCCAAGTCCGGTAGCCAAGTCTATTTGCAGACAATTATCTGCTGTACCTTCTCCTGGCCAGAACAGCTTATCTGTCCCTGTTGCAAAGTGTCATGCAGGAAATCTGTGTAATTTGGGCTGTACATAAACAAGAAAGTTTCCCACAATATGCCTTCATTTTTACAGGTCCTTATAATGAACAATGAGATCAAGAATTCCTACCTTGAAAACTCTTGTTTTGATTGAATGGGTAGGTGTTTCCAAGGACCAAGCTGCTGGGGTCAATGACAATCTCTTTGTATATTCCTGCTGCTTTAGTAATCTCTCTCCTCCCACCTCCTTCATAAAGGCGAAGAGTAAATTCATTTTGATTTCTCTCCAGTGCGATGTGATGCCATTCGCCGTTATCAATACGGTAGGAGGGAAGGCTTACAGAATAGTCTCCATCACCCAGATTGTATGAGACCACTAAGAGTCCCTGAACAACCTTGTGGATAATTAACAAATAGCAAAAAAAGAAACAAAAAGTCATTGCCTGGCATTTTGTATTGACCTGTGACTTCAATCTTAAAGCGTTTGTTTAAATTTAGGGTATGTTTACACTGCACATTTAGATGTAATATAAAATACTTCAGGTGCTACTGAACTAGGCAACCTAAATATGGTAACAATATACTCACAGTAGTATCTAAGTCACCTGGAGTAATTATACCCTGATCTCTCTTGCATAAATTTAGGGGGTTCTTCAAATAGTTGAGAGTCTGGTGTATCTTAGCTACACTGACAGCTCAAACCAATTTGACTGAAGAGGTGACTTGTTCAGTGGTGTGTATAAAATGAGAAGGCTGTCACTTTGAGAGCCTAACATCATTAGAACTGCCACAGGCACCTTGCTCGGCAGAGTCTGAATAATGCAGAATTAGCCACATGGTTCAAAGACACCAGGTACACACCCTATTCATCCTATTCTGTATAGAAACTGTATTTCGCTGCAACTGGCATCAAAATCCGATAGGATACCACAGCTGAGTGGTCAATACCTCAAGTAAAGCATCAGACCTGTATGTATCCATAAAACAAATTCCAAAGTCTTGGTGCTCAGCATAAGGTTTTTTGTTCTGTTTCCATCTCTTAAGCGAGTGTTTCTCTGAGCTGTTTCTGGCACTGATGTCACACTGCCTCTGTGTGGGGTGCCCCCCTCACCTGCAGGGTGATGTGCTCGTCCTTGCCCCGGGACAGCATGCTGGTGATGACACTGTCGGGCTGCCGGGTGCGCACCAGGGCCTCGAACAGTGTCCTGCGGACAGACACACTGACAGGGAGCTGGTAGCGGATGTGGCTGCCTGCCTCAAATATGTACTCCTTGGCCACTAAAAGGGATAGAAACCTTTTAACCATCTTGTGAGGAGAGGGAAATATCATTATTTCCCTTAATGTCATAAGGAGAGTTGAAAGTAAAAGGAAACAATTGCAATGCACAGCATGGATCGGTGAGACAACTTGTCTTTTGGGACATACCCCTGTATTTACTTCCACAGCTTCCCCAGTCATTCTCTCACTTCATTTTCCTCTGTAAAGAGGTGTTCTCCCTCCCAACTTGATCCTGCTAATGCTCCTCCTTACAATGCTCATGTGGGATGACAGCAGGGAAGCAGCACCTCTGACCAAGACAAGAGACTGCAGACTGTGTATTAAGTACCACAATCAAATTTCACAACCTAATATTTCACTGTTGTCTTTCTGCTGGAAACTTTGGCTCCCTGAGAGCTAAAGATCCTGCTATTCCCAAAGCACAGCTTCTTAAGCCAGCAGTCTCTTCCTGACACCAGCAGAGCAGTGATTTCTAATTCCAGTTGTATGGTTCTAATTCTGTACAGAAAGTGGTACTGGCACACTCATATTTTTTAGGTTATTAGAGATGTCTGAAAGTGTAAACAGATGCAAATCAAACAACTGTAATAAAATAATTTTTTTCCACATTTTTTTTTCTCATGCAGTCATGTCATTATAGAGTCATTGCACAAACATCCTCAGGATTAAGGAAATGATCCCATACCAAGAAAGCAATTTCTCAAAGGGAATTAGAAAAGAAATTGTTAACAATCACAAGCAACTATACTGCAACATGGCTTTACATAATGTAAACATCAGTTATCACCTTAGCAATCACTACCTGCAAAGATTTGAAGTTTCCTGTACTGTAAAATTTAGCAGCCTACCAATAATGAAACAGAAAAACAGGGTTCACCTTTATCACATCGATAACCGTGGTAGCCCGGCAAACAGTAACACGCAAACGAGCCCCAATCTCCGAGGCACCTCCCATGGATACCACAGGAAGAAGATCCCATGGTCTCACAGCTCCCATCTGTCAGGGTGCAGCCAGGGAAGCTGTTCAGGGACTCTGCAGGAGACTGAAGGTCATATACCTTCAAGAGAAAATTCATGACACAAAAATATTATTCGAGAAACATATTTCATTTTTAAACAGAAATAGCTGCACCACTTCACTGTCTGTTCCTCATCTGCATTGCTTTAGTTACTAAGTTTGTTTTTTGACATTCAGACTTCAGCTGATTTTATCAAGAGCATATTTTGCCTTTGAATAAACTCAACTGACTATGAAAGCAAAAAAAACCCTTATGCTTCCTAACAAAGCAGACAGCTGGCATAAATATACCATTATACAATTGCCATTCAGAAGTTCCCTGAATGCACAAAAAAGCTTGAAAAACAGCTGCATGAAGCAGGGGATACGCAAACACACAGTTCCTGGCTCATTAATACATCTCCTTGTATTGAGAAGTAACTTTTCAGGGCAGCTATTCTAATTATCACAGAAAAATCCAGAATTTTCTTGTATTTTACATTGAATATGTTAATGGAAGCAGAAGTTTCATGTGTAATACAAATCTCCCAAAAATTAAATAACCAAGTTTTCTCCTCTGCTAAAGCAAACGTTACTCTGCTCTCACCTGAGTATCCAAGATGAAATTGCGCAAGCAACCAGAAAAATGTTTGTGTAGCAATTGTGGGTAGGAATATGGTAATGACTCTTTCACACCACCCAGCTGGAGAACATGGTTTGCATTCAAATACCTTTAAAAATCATATAAATAATAAAAACAGATGTGTATCTACTTTCAAACACAGGCAGATAAATAAATGCACTGCATTTCCAAATAACACATGCTTTATAATATAACAATAGGATACAACTACTTTATCTTCTCTCTCTGAAATAAGTCAGCGAGCAGAAGGTGGCCCTTTAAAATAAAGTGTATTGTTTTAAATGTGACAGTGAAATCGACTGGAAGTTTAATTGTGGGACACTATTTCATTTTGGATATGTTTGTGTTCAAGTCAGAAACAGCTGTGATATTCTAGACACCAAATTCTCCTTCAAGAGTTCTGTGTGTGCACAGTCATCCTATGCCATAGGAATACTACAACAAAGACTGTTCTGTATGACAAAGGTCAGAAACCTAAAAGGTGGATCCGTGTGGTCTAAAAAGCATGGTAAACATGTCCAGGCTCTGCACTGTCTCCCAATCACCTCTCCAAGCCAAAGAACTCCGTCCTTTATTTCCCCCGGAGTTATCAATTAATTTCTTTTGTTTTCATTTGTCCTTATATTTTCCCATTTTTTTGTGCTCCTTTCATGACCAGGAGAGCTCCATGCAGCTGTGGACAAGGCTTAATCCCAGTGCTCATCAGAATGCTTGCTAGGACTATCTATTTCACAGCTCAAATATCTTTGTTAGTACAAAGGTTTCCCTAGAATATAACCTGAATATTCCTCACTGTAACTTCAGGCCCTGTACTGGACAGACTGTCTAAATCCTCTTTGTACCATTCTTTTATACGCACTGAGACTTATCATCTCTCTCCTCAGTTTTCCCTTCTTTCTGTTAATTGACCTCAATTCCTTATTCTTACTGTCAGGGTGAGCTGATCGCAGTCACTGCTCTTCTCTGGACTGTACCCAGCTGCTCCTTGTCCACCCTGCACTGTGAGGCACAAACTGGACACAGGACTCCAAAGCCAACTGGCCTAACTTCCTGAGGTTTTCAAGAGCAGGTTCACAGTGACTTCATGAACAGAGAGAAATTCTGTGGGTGAAGGATGGTACACAGGACCCACAAAAGCTTCAGTAATAGCCACAGTAGTCTGGGGTTGTCACTTAGTACTGCAACACTACTAAGAGGAAGACTGGTTCCTTAAAATCTGTTTTAGTGCTTTAAGGTCCAGGCTTGGCCTAGAAGGTCCAAGAAAAGAGGAAATGCTTTTTATGCTCCTTGTCATCAACAATTTGGCTTCAATCTAACAGGTAAAACATTCACAGGCCTTAGAATCAACTGCCTGCCAGGGAATCTCTAGGAATGTACCTTGCTCTCCGTGGAACAGACCCAAAGACTTCACAATTTGTGCGATCTTCAGTAGACAACCACCTGCCAACCCCTTCTATCTCCGACACCACGGCTGCGCTGCACTGATCCAGAGTGAACCAAACATCCTGCACCAGAACACAGCGCTACTGAAGGAACAGTTGCTGCACAGTTCAATAAATGTGTTACATCGAATTTTGATCTTTTATTCTTGCATACCGTCAAGCATGAAGGGTTGGGTTTTTCCCTGTTCTGTTTTCCACCTTTCAATAACCAGGAGAGCCAAAATGGAACCATTTAGCAAAAGAAGCAACTTAGCTCTACACTTTATTTATGCTTCCAAGTATTTTCACCACTTACACAAGACCTGTAACTGCATTTGCAAGTAAATGATTATCTGCTTTTTGTGCGTAAGTAATGGATTCCAGTGTCCACATGCTACATGTGCTGCTGCAGAACTTAAAAAAGGCGAAGAGATTCCTCTGATTGCAGAATATGGATTACAACATCAATGGATTTGGAATTAACAATGAGGTCTTCCCAAAATTTCTATTACTCATCAAATCTACAAGAACTGTTAGGACAATATATATAATTATTTAATCTGTTCTTTCGATCCTCCTCTTCGACCCTCCTTGTCTCTGCACAAGGAAATGCTATGGGAAATATTAATACCCGGATGTGGGAAAAAAAAAATCCAGTGACTGACCTGACCACTGGTTCTGACTTCCAGTCGATGCCACTTCTTGTCTGCTACATTCAGATGACTTGGAAACTGCAGCACCACAAAACCTGAGCCATGGCTCATCTTCAGCACAGGAATGCCACTAGAGAGTTCTAATACAACATGAACAAGAAATTAAACTCAGCTACAAGAACCTTTCACTTTTGGATATCTCAGCAGTTAGCAACTGTACTGATTCAACAGTTATTGCCAATCACATACAGGAGTTTCACTATGGAAATAACTAGAATTATACTCTATGTGTTCTATTAGGCAGAAGTACTCATTCAGTATATTATTTACTTATATACTTTAGATTATTCCACTTCTCTGTCAAAACACTGAAACTAATTCCTGAGAAGCAATCTGCAATTTTACGATGCTCTAAAACAATTAACACATGCAGGTTTCTTCCCTCCCATCTTCTACG
Source organism: Mystacornis crossleyi (assembly GCA_013400655.1). Lineage (NCBI taxonomy): Eukaryota > Metazoa > Chordata > Aves > Passeriformes > Timaliidae > Mystacornis > Mystacornis crossleyi. The sequence goes on from VYZQ01030180.1 coordinate 6,837, forward strand.
CAAATTTACAAGTAAAGGCAAAGCAAAGCAAAAAAAAAGAGGTAAATGATTAACTATTCAACTACGTTACCTTTCAGTTAAGCAGGAAAATATAAAATGCCAACCATACTATGCATCTTGTATGTTAATTCACAAAAAATGAACACCAGTAACCTTTTAAATGTGTGTCAACGTAAAGCACTGAGTTCTACTTGTGTATGAATCTTCCCACAGTGGCATGTGGGGCTGTATTCATCCACCACATCATTGCCTATTCAAAAAAGTGCAAAATTACCCCAAGACTGAAGGCAGTTTAAGTGGATTTCTTTTCTTACCAAACTAGATGAGAATGACATGCAACTAAGACTGCACTACTCGTGTAATATCTATCTTCAAAGCACCTGAATTCCTTTATAGCACTACAGTTTTTCTAGGCAGATTATTTTTTTATATATATCAATCTGTTTTGCTTTCCCCTTCATTTCTACAACTCTGTGATGAACCTAAAGCCAGAGGTGCAGGCTACAAAAATAGACATCAAAGGAGAAAGACTTGTTAGAAAATGCTTCAAAATATTTTCAAACTAGAAAATAAGTTGTCTCATTAAATGGGAAGACAGAATTCTTAGTCTAATAATTACACTGGTCACAAGCAATCCATTCGTAAAAGACATTTAATTTTTCCACACATTTTTGCAGAAGTACCTATTGCAATGAAGTTTTCTGTACTCCCAGGTTCTGGATTTGATAAAGGGCCACTATACAGTAAAAGTCCATCTGGAACCACAGTAATAAACTCTAGAGAGAGTGAGCTTTCAAAACAAGGTCTGATGGGATGAAACCATGCATAACCATTTCCATGGAAACTGTGCTTAGTCTGCTGGCAGTCTGGTCCATGAAAGGAAGCAGGACAAAGACATCTGAAAGACCATAAACAAAAGAAATAGTCAAAATTCCCCAATGTTCAGCTTTTTTTTGGTGTTACATGCAGCAAATGCAGAATTAAATCACAGTTTAAACATCAGTGAAAAAGATTTTAGTAGAATCTCAGGGGTGCACGGCAATTATTAAAATAATCTTGAGAGTACGAAGTACTTTTATTCCCTATACTAACTCCCTCAAAAAGAAAAAGTATTTCTGAGGCCAAGTTCTTGAGAACAATGAACTTTTTCCCTAAATAAGTAACACAGAACACCAAACATCTATTTATTACAGAGTAAACTCAGGAAGATTAATTCCTAGCTGGAATTAATTTCACCAAGAGAATACTGCTGCACACCAGGTGCTGCTATAATTAAGCAAGTTTGCTATCTAATGCTTTTAAGGCTCATTATTACCCATTGTTTGAGCTTCATTTCGCTTCTACATCCCTGCTGCTACCACTGATACCTTTATTATTACTCTCCTGGAAAAGAAAAAAAAAAACCAGGGCCCACATGCCTTCATACTGAATTAGGTGCTCTTAAAAAATAACGTGTTAATTATACCACTGTGTGTTCCCCAGGGTTTTGTTACTCACGCACTTTGCAGGACCACAGCCCCATTGGGGTTACCAGGAAAGCCCCTGTTGCCATTAGGTTTACATCCCAGTGCACTTGTGGGGTTTTTTGTTTCTCCTTCAGTCAGAAGTACATTTATGGTTATTTCAGACTGGGACCTTGAAAGCCCCACTCAACCCTTTAAAAATAGAAGGGAGAAATAATGTGCAGTGCAAGTTTCCTTACCTGTAGCCATTCAAAGTGTCAATACAAATGCCCCCATTGAGGCAGGGGCTGCGAGGGTAGGAGGAGCAGGGCTGGTGCAGCCGCTCGCGGGCGGAGCAGGTGCAGATCCCGTGGGTGGAGGTGGTGAGGGACACAAAGGACACGCTCCCGGTATCCATCACTGTGGGGATGTCGCTCACACTGAGGTGGTTTGTACAGCCCTCACTGCAGTTGGCACTCCTGCACTCGTCAACGTCGATCTGGGAAATGTTCAGTTGTAGAGCTGACTGGATCTAAGAGAAAAGACAGTTCAACACATCACCACTCTCAGACTAATGAAGGCTTTTACCTCAATTCTGAAAAATCAAAGCCATCAGAGACTTAATGCAGTGCTTTAGTTTCTTGATCATTACTTAGTAACATCCCTGATTACATATGAAAGCAAAATCACTTGAAAAATTCAGGAAACATTTAATTTAAAAATTACAGCAGCAGCATTTCCTAAAAAACTTAGTCACTGACATGATTGCCTGTGAACATGTTCAATCTGTACTGGTCTAATAACATATTATTTCTAAGGACCAAAGCTCTGAGAGCACTGACAACTCCACCTTCTGAGCTGCAGCATCTCCATCACACCTCTCTGCACCCCAACAGCAACAGGTGTGTTTCAGCTCAAGCCAGCATAAATCCTTCCTAGGCAGTAACACCCAGCTATTATTTCTTACATTCTCTCACACAAAAGGATACAGGCACAGGAAAATGCAGAGCTGAGCTGCTTCAATAATCAGGTCCACAGAGAGTGACCTGACAAGACAACCCTGTAGCAACTCGGATTCAGTCTAATGATTTGTGCCCCATAAATTTACATTTCATGTTAAACTGTGTGGAACAAAAATTTACATTTCATGTTAAACTGTGTGGAACACAGTCAATTCAGCATACTGGATACTATACTCTATGCTACGTTAATCTTTGCTAGTTCACTGTTTTTATTATTAACTGGGGTCGCACCTACAGGCCCAAAAGCCTCACTGTAAACATGGGTCTGGTAATGTAGAAATAGTGACTCTGAGATCACAACTTCCAATCCAAACAGAGCAAGGAAGCACTGGCAGAGAGGGAGGGAAGAGAGCTGCTCGTAGTATAAGGCAAGAACGGGGCTGCCGTTAGTCCTGGCTTTTTGTCCTTCAGCCTACACACCTAAATTATCACAGTTTGTTCCTTCCACTTATTTGGGAATTTGCACAGGAGTCTGTTATAAAGCTTCAGAATTTGATCTGTATTTGGTGATTCAAATACACTGAAGTGTGTATTTAGTACCCAAACCTGAGTTTGGGTGAGTGAGGCAAAAGGCTCACTACTCTCACAGTGGTACACAGATGAGTAAGGTATACAAATGTAAAACTAACAACACTAGAGCTTTATGTATTTAATATGGGTTTTTTTCCAAATGGTAAAACATATGGCAAATACCTTTAAAATAAGCTTTGAAAAGATCAGAACAAATATATAAATACTAAAGTGCTTCTATTTTATTCTCATTTGTATAGTCATCTCAGTTCACCACTGTAAGAACTTTGACCTTTATAATCCTTTGTCCCTACATTCTCAAATATCCTAACATGTACTGATGCCCATGCCCCCAAAGGCACAGAGTATACTTCATAATGACATGATGCATCCTGTCAATGAAGGTCTGTGTCTGCTGCCTGTGTTTATCATTAGTGGAGCTCATTTAGACATCTATGTAATACTGTTATAGAAAAACTGTATATAAATAACCTTGGCTCCTTTAAAGCATTAGGATGGATTATTTTTCTGCTAAATAAAAATTGCTGTTGTAAAACTATATCCCCAGGAGGTGATGCAAACATATTATTTATGTACCAATTCAATGAATAATTCTAGTGCTAATTACTTGTTTTCTAAATTTATCGTTATAAGCATAGAAAAACTACAGGAGGAACTCTCCAGCTATGATTGGTTTCCAGTAAACTATTGGTAATTACTCACTGGAGCTATTCATTAAATATTGAAAGGTGGTATATAATTAATAAAAACATATTTTTTCATTCAAATACGTGAAGCAATCCCCTTGTTACCATTTTGATGAATTCACGTGTCATCCATTATGGCAGAGAATATTTGAAATCTATGGGTTTTTCTATATTATTGTTGCAGTAATTCAATAAATATGCAAAAGCAGCAGTCGTTACCCTTCATGAATACTGTCTCTGGCATTTCCTACTTGGTCACTCTGAAGACTCTCACAATCCAAAGAGCCCTTTAAGATACACCAAGATGCAGGCAGGTGCTAAGTTAAGAAATCCCTGTTTGGGTCCCAGAGTCAGGCAGACTCTGCCACAGTCACACAAATGGAAAGTGCTGATTTCTCTTTGGGAAAAATCATCCATACGAGGGACCATGTATTAAACCGAAATATGGCCAGGCAAGTGAAAAGCTGAGCAGTGTCACTTTGCCTTTGTGCAGGACTACAAAAAAAATCCAGGTGGCCAAGACAGACCGTGTCTATGTAACTGAGCTAGAGGGCATGCTAAGAGAGCCAAACAGTTAGGGAACACCAGGAAGGGGAGGAAAACATCTTCCATCCGAAAAACATTTTCCCCTTACAACAGTAAAAGAAGCTGTGGAAGGGTGTCACTTTGTATTTGAAGTTGGCCTTTGGTGAGATAAATGCAACCACAGGACTGGTTGTCTCCATCTCACCTGTTGCAACTGCTCCTCTCTCCTGCACATTCCTTCCAGCAGGACTTTTTCTGTAAAGTGTCACCTCTTTGTACTGTACAGTTTCTGTCAGGGTGGCATCAAGCCTCCACTCTAAGTGTCTAAACACAAGCTGATGATGTGAGGATTTGGGGAATACACAATGAAACACTGACTGAAGAAAACATAGGTATCTACCCCACGATAGCAATGGAGATCCAGTTTTCTGCAGCTCTCCAGTGATGACATTCATTGAACCAGAAGTTAGTACAACCATACAACACCAGTATGTATGGTACTAAAAAGAAGGGAGAAATCTTGAATTAAACACTTGTTTGACAAGTGTTGTTTGTCCTTATCTGCAGATGCAGAATATTATTCCACTGGAGTTTGCGATTTACACCCTGCAAACTCAGTGTTTGGGTGAGTTCCACAGATGACCCCAGAGAACAAACCTCAGTTTTAAAGGCTGCCATCTCCGCATGCAGTTTCTCAGGTCTGTAATAGGCCGAGCCAGCACGGACTGCAAATCTCACATCTGTCTGTTTTCCATCCCTGCTCATCACACTGAAGACAATGACATCACTCAGCTTAGCAGGTAACAGTTTTGCAAGGAACTCCTTGAACTCGCCATGTCTTGTTTTGCCATATTCATCTCTCCTTATGAACTCTTCTGCTGTGACATCTGCTTAGGGGATTCAAAAATAGATAAACATGAAATACTGGGAGCTCACAGGTTAATTTCTCAATTTATTTCTTATTTAACAATAAGGAAACATACCAGAAAGTTCCAGAAAGTGATAAGCACATCAAGTATTGATATAATAATATCTACACCACATAAACATTCAGTTAGAGAAGAAGCTGATCTAAACACTCACCAGCAAATAAAACCAACCTGAGAGACGCACAGTGGCTGAGTTTCGTATGGCTTCGTTTTCCAGGTCTTTGACATGGATTTGTACTGTACATATAACGTCAGGACAAACACCATCAGAAACTCTAACTCTTAAGTTGTATATTCCCTGAGGAGTGTTATCCACCATCAGCAAAGACCCAGTCCTCTGATTTAATCTGAAAGATCTACACAGAAACCTTCAATTAGGAAATCTTAACAAACCAAACTTGAGGACTTAGTTTATTCATTAACATGATTCAGAAGGCCTTAAATGTTACTATGAAGGTTACAGCACCAAAATTTATGGAAATTATCCAACAACCTCAGAAAGGCCCCTCGGCCATCTTAACTGAGAAATGACAATCTGCAAATTTTATAAAAATATGTTCTTGCCACTCAGCCTTTCCCAAATTTGAACAAAAGCAGTGTGCCATTGAACCACATGGTTCAGCACAGTCATCATGGGCAAGCCTCTGAGGTCAGAAATAGGAAGTGACAAACTCACACTGATCATTCCAGATTCTCACATCTCTGTCTGGAAGAGGGTAAGTCTCTATAAAATCTCTCACAGCATCTTCATTTGACACCTCAAAGGACCACTAATCAGCAATTACGGAAGTATTCCATGACCATTATGGAACAGTAACCTCTTAATATGGAAACAGGCCCATGGGCTGCAGATGGACAGGTGAGTCTTTAACTTTGGGCTACATAAAGCTTTTAAACTTTTAGTCACAGCACAGACCAAAATTCACATTCACTTTTACATCCATTTTTTCTCTTCCAAACACCATATAGTTCTGCCATAAACCATCTCACTTTATAATATGAACAAATAATGTCTGAGTAGGAATTAAGTGTCCAATTCAACATTTCAATTAACAGAAAAAAACCTCCACTAATCTGAGTCATGGTTTTCACATGTAAATTTCAATTGTAAATTTAGCCATCAAAGGAGAGCACTGAATTGCCTTCCACTTTTGATGAAATGACTCCATTCTTTGCTTTTAAATTCAGGATTTGTATTCTTTCAACCCTAACATCTGAGAGCAAGCGTTAGAAACTCTGCCTATTTTTAAACTGAAGCTTACAGAATGCACTTTTTAAAATAAATTAACTATGACATCTGACTAAAAATCAACATCATGGTGTGATCCTGCATTGTCTTGGAAAGAATATTTCATGCATTAATTTCTTAATACCTAGTAACCCAAGTGAAAAAGAAAAAGAGCATTCAAAACATCCCTTAATAGACTCAATAACCCTGGCTTTACGCATATCCTAAACACAGGGAAATACATGGTGAGCAAAATAATCACAGAAGCATAAATATTACTGATTTTGAAAGAAATAAAATCCTCACTTGAGCAGTTTTCCTTCAGAGAGAAATGTTTTATTGTCCCAGTCATCCTGATCTGGTGCAAACACCTCCCCAAGCACGGTTGTTGACCATTTTCCTGTTGAGATAAATGATAATAAATCTGCATTTAATTTTTGCTTTTCAGTGCACTTTATATTCCGTCACATTCATTATTGCATTTATTATCTTCAGATTCCTGCTCAACTTAGTGATGGTTATGATCCAAGATTCTTAAAACAATGCATAGCCTGTCATATGATTTCTGCCAATTCTGGCAATGTGAGTACACTGGAGATGTCACATGAAAGAAGAAAAGCTGGAAACAGCACAAAACAACACCAGAATAATACATAAATACAGCTCTCTACAAAACTCTCAGACAAAAAAAAAATTAAAAATCACCATATCAGGAGTTAATTCCAAATGTTTCATTGCTACTCAATTATCTTGAAGAGCACACAAGTGGAACCCAGCAAAAGAGGGAGACCATCTTGTGGGGTACAGGACATGACTGAGAAAAGGAAAAGGGCAAGAAGACACCAAGCTGGTCCAAGTATTAGTCCTTAGTGTCATAGAAGTAGGACATCCAATCAGCTCTTCTTAAACAGCAAGAGGAACAAGTCCAGGGAAGGAGACTTTTGAATTCCACAGTAAAGATTCAACAACATGGGAGATTTTAAAGGTTCAAATCTGGAGCCAAGCCACCCATGATGCTTCATTCTCTCATTTCCACAGTATGATCTGGTCACATCTTTTTCTAATTTAGGCATACCAAACTCAGAAAATGTAACTGCAAAATACCTCTGTAGGTGAACACTCATTAAGGGAAAGTAGATTTTATTGATTTATAAAAATACTGCTTTTTCTGCAATTTCAATATATACTTGTTGGCAGCTAACAGTTATTTGGTAGATAATCTTTTACACAATAAGGTCTGAGTTTTGCAAATATATTTCACTCATTCCACTTTACTTAGTAGTCTGCAGACCTGGAGTTGCAGTTTTGAAATATGTAAACAAATAAATAGATTAACAGACTGCAAGAAAGAAATTATGTGTAAAACTTCTATATTCATGAATCCGACATAATATCCAGACTGATATAACATCTAGCAAGTACTTACCTTTGTAACTATACACATAGACCTCCTTGTGGGCAGACTCATGGCAGTTGTCGTTCTCATCCCCAACTGTTATAGTCAGGGTGTTAGTGGAGCTCATAGGTGGAATCCCACTATCTGTTATAACTACTGGCAGGTGAAACACCTTCTGCTTTTCTCTGTCAAAGGACCTCAAAGCTGTTATAGTTGCTGTGTTATTTCTATTGTCAGTAAGAGAAAAATCCAATGAATTCTGATAATATGGTGGCAATGAAAAAGTAAAGGGTGGCCCATTTTCCTCACCGTCCAGATCAAATGCATGAAGCAGGTTTGATGTATGGTTCATATGCACTATTTCAGGCTTCAATGTATTTTCCCAAACTACAGGCATGTATGGTGCCTCAAACCTTGGTCCATTGTCATTAATATCAAGCAAGTTAATTAAAACTGTAACACTTCCAGTGCGGGCAGGTGTCCCCTGATCTGAAGCCTCTACAATTAAAGCATATTTCTGAATGGCTTCACGATCCAGTTCGTTTTCCACAACCACGTGACCAAACTGGTCAACCACAAACTGTCTCATAGGATCCGAATCTGACTTTATAGAATAGATAATCTTCCCATTCAAACCAGAGTCCTTGTCTGTAGCTCTCACTGTGGTTACTGTAGTACCTACAGGCACATCTTCAAATAAAGGGTTTGTCTGAATAAACTGAGAAAGGAAAGCTGGGCTGTGGTCATTTGAGTCTTCAACTTCAATCAGGCACACTGCAACACTAGAAAAATCCAGATCTTCCACAGTAATAGTAAGATTAAACTGTCTTTCACGGGCATTCTCAAAATCCAACTTTTTTTTCAGTCGAACAGTGCCACATTGCCATTCTTTGTCATTCTCAATATAAAACTTCTGATCTGGATCTCCCCCGATGATACTAAACATTAAGTCTGCATTTTCTCCAATGTCTGCATCCGTAGCACACACTTGCAGGACTTCTGAGTCGATGGCACTGTTTTCAGGAATTGCTGCCTGCCACAACTTCTTTGTGAATTTCGGAACATTATCATTGACATCTGCAACCCAGACAGTGGCAGTGCCAGTTGCTGTTAGACCTCCCCCATCTCTTGCTTCAACAGTAAGAAAATAACTTTCAGTCCTCTCCCTGTCTAGCAGTCCCCCCGCCACGTGGATGGTACCGGTATTGGAATTGATATTAAACACGTCAGTACCGAACTCGTTCTTCACATTCTCTGTTATCCTGTACGTCAGGACAGCATTAAGACCAACATTTGGATCATCACGATCAACTGCACCCATTTCCATGACTAAGGTGTCTGCAGGAGAGTTTTCAAAGACATTCCCATTGCAGTCATCAGGCATGCACGTAAACATGGGGGCATTGTCATTTATATCCCACACATTGATAATCACATCAGCAAACCCTGTAAGTCCTCCTCCACCTTCATCAGTAGCCAATACAATAAATCTCCACAGCGCTCTCTCTTCCCGGTCCAGCCTCTTGTGTGAGTAAATGCTGCCCGTTTTCTCATCTATTGTGAAAATATCAGCTGCACCATACCCATGCAAGGAGTATCTCAAATCTCCTCCATCAACATCACTATCAGGGTCACTGGCCAGAACCTGGAACAGTTTTGAAAAAAAAACAAGCAACATAGAAAGTATGAAATATGCAGTGATTGCATCACATCCTATACACTGCTCCAGTCTAAAGGAGTCCAAGCAAAAGCATATGACATGGTACTAACAATTGCACACCAGGGAATAGCAAGTATGGGGACAATTCAGAGCAGGCAAATAAGCATTTTTAACAATGTTAACAACTTAACCATTTTAGTACTAAAATAATATTGTATTTTTCATATTCATACACATAATTTAAATATGATCTTCTGATAGCTACTTTAAATTGTCAATTATTTGCTTTTCAGGATCAACAAATGGATCCATCCTGTTTATCCTACTTACTATCCCTGTAATTTTTTTTTCCACAAAAGTCCATTTCTTCTCTTCCAGTGACAAAAAAACTTAGTAAAATTGACCTTCACTAATATATACATGCTGAGTTATTTTTAACCTAATTGTACCACAGTAATCTGTCCTTTTCATGGAAATATTATAATCTCTGAAACTGCATACACTACCTGCAGTACAAAGACTGGTAATGCATCCAGTTCCTCAATTATACTTCCATAGTATTCGTTGATAGAGAAAACTGGAGCCTCATCATTTTTATTCATGATGTTGATGATGATAACTGCATAATCTTCCCATTTCCCATCAGAGGCCAACAAGTGAATCTCATACATTTTTTTTTCTTCATAGTCCAGTGGCTGGGCAATGAAAACGGCTCCTGTTTCTGGATCTACATCCAGGACTCCTCCTGTGTTTCCAGCTGTGATCTGATACCGTAATTTAGCATTTGTTCCTGTCAATTACCAACAGTGTCAGAAAACACATGTTTCTTGAAGTAGACTGATGCATGACTGATGCTGAGATGAAGTATAAATCATACAATAACTGATTAGGGGTATTATTTTTATTTTATCATTTTTTGTGGTCTTTTAAAACATGCAGCTATGTCAGATTACTTATCAGCATTTTCAATTCTGGTGTATCCAACTGTCATTTGTCTCTAAATATGTTTGTCAAAATATGTCTTTGCAATGAATAACTCTGTTTTTACTTTATTTAGAGGGCAGAAATGAAGTGCCATCTATCCACCACACCAGGTCCCCTGTCCCAACACTATAGAGCAGATTTACAGGGAGCCTTAGTGACCAAGCAGAAGTTCCTCAAGTAGGTAAATCCTTCTGCAGTACATCTTCACCACATTTGCCTCAGCCTCCTACAGTGGAGTGAGGAAGTGGGTGAGGAATCCAGTGCAGTCAGGATTTCCTTGTACTTCACAAATACACTGAGACAACAGTCCTTTGGAACTTGGGCAACAACAAAAAAGCAGTGTTTCACCATACAGTGAAGCTGAATTAGCAGTGCTTCATGGTCAAAAGATGGAAGCATGTACTGATCCCTCTCTCTTTTATGAGCACTGGTTATGTACTTACTTTGACATGATTAGTGGCTGAATTTGTGGCTGATTTGTGGATAAAACAGTGTAGCTAAAATTCATCACATGCATTTAGGAAGTCTAGGTTCAAATTTTAGAAAACAAACAAAACAAAACAAACACAA